>OY755236.1:106462437-106754039 GCA_963576725.1 Azorinus chamasolen
TTCAAGTCGAATCACCATATAACTGGTATATAAGGCATTGTCCCGGTCTGATAGCATGAATGGATCGCTTGTTCTTCAAATAATATTTTTCTAAAAATCTCTACAAGCTTGATATTGATATCGGTGAAAGTCATTACTTTCGGTTTTAAACCGAAAGTAATGACTTACAAACCGAAAGTCTAGGCATTGAAGAATGTTGGAATGTTACAAGCATATACACTACAATGTAAGTTGGACAATTTACCGGACTGTGACTTAAGTGTATGCATGAATCTTGGCCTGGCGTGATATGATATGGTACAAAACTGATAGAGAATGCTTCACGATCGAAACATACATAAAAGTGGTATAACCCTTTACGGCATGTAAAGGGTTATACCACTTTCATGTATGTTTCGATTGTGAAGCAGTCTCTATTAGTTTTGATTCAGAAGATTATATAAATATGCATACATACCAAGCGGAAGGTGAAGACCAACAATGGAAATTTGAATTGGTCCAGAGTATTTGAGTCTGAGTTCATTCTCATGTATCTGATTGGTCAGCCTTTGAGCGAAACTCAAAATCAGACCCATCGGTCACTTGAGAATAAACTCAAAACAAAAAGTTTATCCTTAGACCAAGGGGCCGGAGTTAATCTCAGTACACAGCACTCTACTTGTACCACGTGATAATCCTTATCAGGCCATACAATGCGTCAGTTTTGCGATGTTGACAACCAATGTCACGCCAAACAATATATGAGTTATGCGGTATTTCTTGTTGAGGTGCTGTTCGGGCGGCTGTGTGTTTTGTATGTGGTGTTTCCTGCATGCTCACATTTGTACTATGATCATTATTGTCACGTCATATAATGCATCAGCTATGCGGTGTGACCATCTTTGTCACGTCATATAATGCATCAACTGTACTGTGTGACCGTCCTTGTCACGTCATATAATGCATCTGATATTATGTCGCAGTGCTTATAAATTGGCTGATTGCAGATTGTTTACAACTAGATGCAATAACGCATGTGTGTTCAAGGCAAAGGTGGCGACATTTTATGTTGTAGTCTCATTTTATTCGCGACATTAACCAGTTTGGATCCAGACGAGACACCGAGTAAATCGTCGTCTCATCAGGATACACGCTGTTTGCCTGTCGGTCAATAGTTTCTTAAAACGTTCTAAAAAACTGTTTTATTTGTAAACTGTTTTATTTGATTAAACGCCTATTTCTATGATAGATACATATTCAATGGCGTTGTACATATATTATATAACATATAAACACAAATTGAAATATTTATGATAACTAAAATGTCCTAAATGACCCAGATTTCTGTTAAATATGTATATGGTACACCTCATAATACACAAACAGAAACTTAAATATCTACATAATTTCTAAGATTACATGCAATATTTTGAAATATACATCGATCAATTAAGATATATATTATACAACTTAAATATTAAAACCTGACCTAAAATGTAAAAGCAATATAAATTATGTATAGTACCACAATAAATTAAAACAGTGTGTAAAACTCTCTAAAATAGTGGGTTTTCAGTCCAAGGAAGCCGATTGTCTGATGGTCAGCGGAAGCTTATTCCATAGAGTTCTAAAAGAAAGTGGTCAAACTGCACTTGAACCAAGTTTAAGAAGACATGCATCTTAGAGCTGGGTAAGGTTTAAAGGGGTAGCCTCTAATTGCAACGCGTTTTAAAATGCATAAAATCATTTGTTTATACACAGAAAAGAAGAGTATCGCAGGAAAACCGATACAAAATGCTGGAGATAAGAAAACTTATAAGACCCCGATTTTATTCGCTGAAATATTAGTGTTTATTTGGGTCGCATTTTAATTTCGTAATAAAGTAAAAATAACGAAAAAGGTTTATTATATATCATAGTGGCATTGTCGATGTGAGTTCAAATTGAAATTCATTATAAGAATGATTGAATATAACAAATACATGTACCATGTTTTATGGTGTTATTGGAAAAAGTGCGTTTATTGCTGGGACTATCACTTTAAATTAAACGTCAAGATGATTAACCAATTGGGAATTAACACATTATGAAATATATCATCATTGCAGCATGTTTTAAAATCAAGTAAATTATTCTACATGTACAGCAAAATCAAAATAAAAACAAGCATGTTCTAGAACATGATAAATAAGCTAGGCTACACTAAATGATATAAAAATAAGTTTGAATGCGTGACATTGCTTTACAATTTTAATGCCCATTCATAATTCGTTATCCATACGCAGACAAATTCGAGACTATTGGTAATCTATACAATGGTATGTGAAAGAAATATTGGGATTAGCAAAACGTCAATGAATGTAAATATCAATAAATCCATAAAGCTTAGTACTTGTTGTTTCTTCACATTTGAACACATCTTCCTACTCAACGTATTGACTTATTTGATGTAGAACTTATGAAGGACTACTAGCAGTAATACTGGTTACAACAAATGTGTCGTACCTTACACAAATCAGGAATCACGCAGTTAGATTCATACACAGTATATTCATTATATACTCGTATTGCATCATAACGATCTATTTTACTATGTCTACCACCTCAGCAACTTTGTACTGAGCATCATAGTCTAGATAAAGCAAATATGTGTTTATTGTTTTGAGTACTATTCGAACATGTTTCCAACACACGTTTTTATTAAGTGCATTCGTGCGTAATGACACTTATCGATTGTATCGGTCCTTCATTGTTTGCGCCATATGACTATGTAAGAGCAGAGCAGCCATTCAAAAACAGTTGCAGTTTTGTTATTTAAATACCGGAGACAGACAGTATATGGTTCTAAGTAATATAACCTATCAATTGTGTTACATATTAACGTTGTAGATATTGATCATCTACGTGCTACCTGATTTGAGATACCCGCAGTTTCGTAACACTATCAGATATTCCTAATTATAAATAAAATCAGAATCTTCAATGAATTAAATCGCTTTCATTGAAATGATGAAGGAAATATTTATCCATTTTCAGTTCCTCTAATATATGAACGCCCTAAAACGGTACGGTCTGTATTCATTTTTCTGTACTACCATGCCTTTTCCCATGTTTGCCTTTCGTAGAAATATTGCGTTTGCTGCCCTTGTCGCCCTTGCCGCCTTTGTCGCTCTTGTCGCCCTTACCGCCCTTACCGCCCTTGTCGCTCTTGCCGCTCTTGCCATCCTTGTTAGCCTGGCTGCCTTTTCTACCCTTGTTGCCGTTGCTACCCTTGTTGCTGTTGTCGTCCTTGTCGCTCCGTTGTTGAGGTATACCAACTGCGTGCCCTCTATATCGCCTTTTATCTCCATAGCAACACGGAAGGCCACAGATTACAACCGCAAGCCGGTAACTCAAAAGAAGCAGAGTAACAAGGTTCTTCAAGACGAAAAATACTAAACTATATGTCACAAGTCTTAGAGTAATCATAATATATAACCGAAGCACAAGAAATGGTCCATCCTGCAGAAATATACTCATGCAGTTGACGACAATCTCTACAAACTTATCACCGCATGCGCGATTTATGGCCTTAGACTTAATCTCTCGTGTTTTCCGGAACAGGCGTTTCTGCATCAATATCGGTATAAACTGAATGAAACTGAGAGACCAAATAGTAAGTATAGCGTATGTAATAGTTCTGTTGGCACGAACTTGTTCCTCGTCGAAGATGGCCAGCAGTTCCATGATGTCTGAAGCTATGGCGAGAAACTCCAAGAGCATGTCAGCTAGAAAATCTCGATCGACTTTACCACGTGGCAAGGCCCAACGTCCAAGAACGAGCAGATATACAAGTGACTCCTGGACTATAATGAGCCAAGTATCATTACCAAGAAGGAGCAAAGTCTGAAGTAGCGGCATCTACAAAGCAGAAATATATTTTTAAGAAAATGAATGATGTTTGTTGCGGAGGATACAATCAAAGAGTAGGTGTCAAACAGGGGGACATTGTAGGGCGAAAGCAGCTGATCACTAAGACGCAATTAAGGACACTAGTCAAATGTTTGTTCAATGAGCATAGCAGTAGTAATTGTATAACATAACATTAATGGAAAATGTCGGTTTCACTTATGGTTTTATTATTGTTTCTTACATATTATTAATATGAGATTGTTATTGAAACATACGATTCTGTTATAAAGGAACTATTGATACTGAAAATAAAACCGATGTCGATTAATGACTATTGACAGGAATAGTTTTCATAGAAAGTTTGGTTGATCCCTATAAACTGGAATTCTAGCAGAGAAGAATTTAGACACTTTTAGGCAGGTGACTGCTTAATGCAGGGTAAAAACCTTGCCGAAAAGCTCACAGAGGAGCTTTCTGCATGACATTCACTCTGCATTAATCTACTACTGCAAGACAGATATATATACTAAATTTACCGCCCGGTTTGGATGGGTTTTACTGTGCATGTAGTTTTATATTATTTAATAAGTTTTCAAACAGTTTATTCAATTAGTAATGCTAGAAAGATGAATATTGAAATCCTATGTACTGTACCGTGTGTTAGTGGCCATGTTTGTCGTTTAAAAACAGCTTATATATAATTACCTAGCACCTAGTCTTAACCCATTTGCCGCAAATAAATGTCGTCTGCTAAGATCATCGTCTGCTTCAGGTATAAAAGTTGAGCTGTCTTCAATTTCTTTTAAAACTTTATTTTTTAAGAAATTCAAACAGTTTAGATCCTAATGAAACTCCGATTTATTCGACGTCTCATCTGGATCCAGGCTGTTTAAAAGGTTATCACGGTTTCTCCTATGGAAGCGAAAGAGTTAACTCGTGTTTAATGTTTACCCTACTGATGTACCAAATTTGAAAAAGATCTATGTACAACAAAAATAGCATGAAACTGTCCCATACGTTCTTAACCCTTTATCTGGTGAATATTCATATAAGGAAATAATGACAATGAACTTTGATTAGTAAATGAAAACTCCTTATTAACTCTCTGCTCCCTCGGTAATTGTCTTCGTAAACCATGCAGTCTATTACGACTTTAAAAGTTCAATTGTCCCCCATTTCTCGTATACAACTATAAATTTTAAATTGAATGACTTTCGGTGTCTGTTATATTATCACATGTTTTCTGATGAATTGAAAAAAATAATATTGTGTCAAGGTAAAACAATAGAAATAACATTCAGTGGCATTGCGTCTAACCGAATTCTATAAAATGTAATCGTACAAACCCGAGTTGTTACATTCATCATCGGCGTTGTAGTTGAGCTCATGCTGTTGTTCCATGCTAATGAACTCAAGTTTCCTGTGGTACTAACATGGGCTAGTGTATTGGTTGCCGATGTGATGGGCATGGCTGCTGAGTTAATGCTATTGTTCCATACTAATGTAGTCAAGTTTCCAGTGTTACTAACATAAGCTGTCGCGTTGGTTACTAATGTCACGGGTGTGGCTGTGGAGTTTATACTGGAGTTCCATGCTAATGTGCTCAAGATGCTCGTGTAACTAACATCACTTGTTGCATTGGTCAACTGTGCTGTGGTGGTTGCTATGGTGACACCCGTTGCCGTGGTATCGTTTTCGGCTACGTTGCTCACTACATAGACTATGTTCTGGTATAACTGTAGCAGCCAGATCCCTGGTAACGTTGTTAAAAGGTAGACAAGGAAACATGGACACCACCTGTGGAAAACCAATTGAACAAAGTAGAACCTGCCTTAACCCTTACAACGCTGAATTTTCAAATGGACTATTCCATCTCATCTGGGTCTACACTGAATGCAAAGGACATTAGTGACCCGTGTCCCTCAGTGTAATGGTTAAGCGTCCATCAAAAAGAGGTCTAATTATGAGTCTGTAAAGCAGGTGGTAGCTTAATACAGGTCAAAGGTAATGCAGAGAGCTCCTGTGTGATAAGTAGATTCGCCATGAGATAATAAGTATAAATAACCCAATCATTTAACCCATTACCTCATGGGCTATTTTTAAACCCAACCTCTTTGAATAAATCTACCGAAAAGGAGCATTAATTAGAGAAAAGGAAAATTTTAGAAATTTGTAGTTTGAAACCATTGTGATAAATAGAGCATTTGCTCCTATAGGAGCAAATGCTCTATTTATCACAATGGTTTCACAAAGTGACTTTTACAGAGTCGTCAAAATGAGGGAATGGGTTAATGATGCTGAACCGCATACCTCACCATTTTATTGCTATGTGTTGTGTTGAATAACCACATAACCTCATGCGTTACATTGAGTAACCATTAACCTGCCTGACTAACATGCATTTGCAAACATCTTAGATCTTCACGTGACGTCAGTAACTCGGCGTCTCATCAAGAATCAAGATGACAGACGGTTTCTGAAAAAGTTTGAACGAACCGGAAGTCATTAAATGTTGCTCAAGAGTTTAAATCTTTCGCGGTCAAATATTGTCGTCTGCTAAATGTGTCGTCTGAAACAATGTTTTCGTTGTTTACTTTTCTCCCTTTTTCTTTCACAAACATTACTACTGTGACAGTAGCAAACGGTTTGCTGAGTTACTCGGCGTCTCATCTGGATCTAAACTATTTACATTAGTAATCACAGTCGAGCATTTTCAGCGAAAGAGTTAAGGACACGTCGTTTTAGAACAGGATGAGGGTAAATGTGTAATATTAAAAACGAGACTGAATCACACGGGAATATATTATTTTATGAATATTTATGTGAGAAGTTATGATTTCATGAATATCAACCACGTCCTTCATTTCAATGATTTTAGGCCTTTGAAAACAGAGTAGACCCAGATCAGTGTTTGAGCCGTCTGATAAGAGTCTTCTCTGTTTGCCTAGCAAATTATAATAGATCTGGCTTAACAGTTTTTATCAATACCAAAACATTCTGTGTACAAATGCCTTTATGGAAATTCAGCAAATAAATATCCATGATGTTACTGTGGTTTACATGGATATTCAACATATAAAGGGTTACTATGAGGGAACCTTTCGAGGGGTTGGTGCAAAACTATTGTAACTCTGAAGGAGTTACGATAGTTTTGCGTCAAACCCTCGCTTTGTCATGGAAACAGTGTAGATACATTGCCTCGAGGTTTTCTATGAGATCAGATTTTCTAAATTACAATAGGTTTGATGAGTTTCTACCAATACCAAAATATGTTTACTGTCTTTTTGCAAGAATGTGAGTGCGTCTAAGTTAAATGTTATTGTTCAGATTTAATAAATATATTTAATAAAGTTGTCTCATATATGCAGTTTATAAGGTCTATGTCCTATAGTCTTAATTCGACCTAATTCGACATCATTTCGATTAGGATCCAGTACATTCGTAATGACCGGTAACAGCATAAACCTATATACAGTAAACCCCCTCTAAACAGGAATTTCAAAATAGTATAAATATCGATCTTGTAGACAGGTGGCAGCTTAATGGAGGGTGAAAAACATACAGAAAGCTCTAGGAGCTTTCTGCATTACTTTCACCCTGCATTAAACAGCCATCTGCCTAGAAGTATCTAAATTCTTCTCTTCAATAATTCCGCTTTAGATGGGTTCTACTATACTTTTAGCTTACACTCACCATGAGTACTCAACTCCGCCACGTTTTAGAATGATACTAAGTCCTTCTAAGAGTATCAGAGCGTTTCCAGCCAAAAGAACCCAGTAGATGTTGTCTTGGTAGGATTCCACGACTCGCCACGCCGTCAAACCATTGTGACACATCAGTAGCGCCCTTACTAACACAGCTTGAACTATTGCACCTTTATCCCATAACGGCTTGAATTTCTCTCGCGAATCCTCAAATTCCATATTGTCATGGTCAAGGCTAACCGCCGTGTAATAACCATGGTCCGTTTTATAAGTATATTGAACGATGTTGTTTTCATCCGAATTCACAGAACCCCGTACTTTCCTGTTCATCTTTATCTTTCGAAAGTGTTTATCCAAACCTCTAAACAAAGAGACTAGACCAGGTGCAGTTACTGTTGAGATCACTAGGGTAAATCTGACTTAACCCATTACATGCACTGTAAGCATAATCGAACTGTATCATTTATAATCGCTATTGCAATATGTACATTAATCGCATAAAATATAAATTGTACCGCAGCATGCCATTCTATCTGTCTGTCTGCCTGAATGTCTGCCAGTCGGTATGTCTGTCTGTCTGTCTGTCTATCTGTCTGTCTGTCTGTACATAGAATTCCCTCTAGGAAGGTATTAGCTACGAAATAAGAGATGCCATCCATCTTGGGAGTGCGTTATTGCAACATAGCTATAATGCAACCATGCCCATGAATGTTTTTATCATACCATTTGGGTTTACTGTTTTCTGTCTCCACATGTTGCCCTCTCTTCTTATCTTTCATTTATTGTCACTACGTGCTGGTCTTAACATATGTATACTAGGTATCACCATTTATGAATGAAACCTAGATGTATGCTATATAACGTATTATATGTCGCGCAAGGTAAAAATGAAACTCGCTATAATCCTTTCGACCAGAACACAGCTGCCTCAACCCAACTCGAGTTGTATCAATTGATGATAAATCAGTGTTTTAATAAAGAACCACTTGTTCACATCTTATGAACATTCAACTCCAGGAAAGGGTTTAACCCTTTATTCATAAACACACATTTCTACGCCTTTGCAAACAGAGTGGACCCAGATCAGATGTCTGATCAGGGTACCGTATGTTGCGTTTGCTTTTGATATAGCATCTAATTCTACAGTTACTGTATCGATGAAAATTATTTTGTTCATATCATCATTATAGAATTTCAGTGAATTGATATTCATGGTGTCATTGTTTCTTACATGGATAATCATGGAGTAAAAGTTTAATATTAATCTCTTTCGCTGCGTCATACCAGGATCAAAACTGTCTGTAACTATGGTAATGTTTTCGGAAGAAACGTGGAGAAAGTTACACAAACGAAAATTGTAGCGGACGACAAACATTGCAGACGATACTGTTTGCCAGCACAATAGTTCAGTTATTTAGCTTTGCATGTTGATTGGCTGTGTAACGTTCATGTTGACTGGCGGCGTAACGTTCACGTTGATTGACTGTGTAGCGCTCACGTTCATAAGCTGTGTAACGTTCATGTTGATTGGCTGTGTAACGTTCACGTTGATTAGCTGTGTAATGTCATCGTCTGTGTAAGTGTAGCCGGGTAGAGACTGTAGTGAAACAGTTGATAGGCTTTAGACTTTCGATTCGATTGAGAAATATTGACCAAGTGCAAAATAGGTAGGATCCGGAGTTACTCAGCATAATTATCTGTATCTAGTTTTTTGCCAGTGCGACTGAAGTCGCGGTTAGTGGGATACTGGTTATGTTCTTGAGCTAAGCAATGGACTCAGAGGTCCTGGGTCCATGCTTATAAAGCTTTTAGTTGAGTCTGAGATCGTTCTCAAGCTTTTGATTGGTCAGATTTGAGCCTTTGGCTCAAATCTGACCAATCAAAAGCTTGAGAACTCAAATCTGACCAATCAAAAGCCTGAGAACGAAACTCAGACTCAACTAAAAGCTTTATAAGCATGGACCCAGATATAATTCGTAAATTAAAACAGTTACAAGAATAACTCCTTGATTACTCCACCAAACCCTTTACCGTGACCACTCTTTAAAATCGTCCCGAGGAGAGGATTCTAAAGAGTGGTCACAATATAGGGTTTGGTGGAGAAAAGACCATTTTAGTATTTGGGTGCGAACCTTTACCTGTATCTCTGTATGCATGTTAGTTGACTGTGAAACGTTCGTATTGTTCCGTCCAGGGCTAATATGCCGTGGAAAAGGGATGAAATGGAACACTTCTTGTGCTCCCTGGTTCTATAACGTGGCCAGCACTGCGTTTGCACATATCCTATAACAGTATCCTGACATCGGGTCAATCAGTCCAAGCAATACCGAAAGACCAATATTAAAGCATTTGGATCATACTCACAACTTCTCGTCCCTAAAGCGAACGATATACCATCTGAACTAGCCGGGCGGTTGGACATTTCATCAGACAAGAGCGCAGTTTCTTACCTAGCATTGATGCAGAGCCGAATATCGATCTCATTGTTATAACGAACTAGTCGAATACAGAACTAAATGTCGATCTCACAGTTTGATAGTTGCCTTATCACGTTTGAATGGAATACTGTGTTAACTATTGACCTCACAGTTAAGTATCCATGTTAATATGTGTGAGTGGAATACTGAGCTAACTATTGACCTCACAGTCAAGCACCCATGTTAATATGTGTGAGTGGAATACTGAGTTAACTATTGACCTCACAGTTAAGTATCCATTTTAATATGTGTGAGTAGAATACTGAGCTAACTATTGACCTCACAATTAAGCATCCATGTTAATATGTGTGAGTGGAATACTGAGCTAACTATTGACCTCACAATTAAGCATCCATGTTAATATGTGTGAGTGGAATACTGAGCTAGCTATTGACCTCATAGTTAAGCATCCATGTTAATATGTGTGAGTGGAATACTGAGCTTACTATTGACCTCACAGTTAAGCATCCATGTTAATATGTGTGAGTGGAATACTGAGCTTACTATTGACCTCACAGTTAAGCATCCGTTTGAGTGGAATACTGAGCTAGCTATTGACCTCACAATTAAGCATTCGTTTGTATGGAATACTGAACTAACTATTGACCTCAGAGTTAAGCAGTCATGTTGATATATGTGAGTCGAATACAGAGCGGTGTTTAATGCAGAATGACGAAAAAGAACAACAGTGTCATAACGTGCAAAACACGTTTGCTTTAAAATAAAGAAAAGTTTGATTTATGAGTATTTTTCTCGTTCAATAAAGTTCACACAGATTTGTGATGTATTAAATAACCGCATTGATATGTTATACCGTATGTACAAGTAATTTTACAGTGAAATCTCTCTGAAGCGACAATTACACGTATAAAGAAGTGTCGATTTAAAATACGCGTAATAGTTTAACTCGTTGAGTGTAGAACATTCATGCACTGCCATTTGCAAACAGTGTAGAACCAGATCAGAGGGCTCCTCTAGGAGAGTTAGGGTTAGCTCCTCTAGGAGACTTCTGATCAGGGTATTCACTGTCTGTCTAGCAAGATTGAGTCTTCATTCTGATTGGATTCTATGGTCGAACACTGATGTGTTATTGTATTTCACTCTGAGCGTTGAATGGGATCATGCTGGGTGAAAGTAATGGGAAAAAAATAAAAACGGAACGTTCTATGTTTTGATCGTTCTACACCGAGCAGTCGCACGTTTAACCCCCTCAACCCTGAAATATCACAGTGGAATGATCCAGTCAATCATAACTGTAGAACCCATTCAGTGTAAAAAGCTTAAATTTGCGAGATGGCTTTCAGTGACAAACAATGCGAACCCTGATCAATGGGCTCCTCTAGGAGTCATGAGATCTGGATGTACAATGTTTTCAAGAACCAGCGCATGCATGCCCTGCATTCAAATGGTTTACCTTTTACGTGATAAATTTTTAATATAAGAAATTACTACCCTATAGGTATTCATTGGCTGAACGTTTATGATGGCATATGATCAAAGGAGTTTTGATCTATCAAATTAGATCTATATTATTTCGTAAGTATACAAAGCAGACCCTGATCGGACAGCTCCTGCATGATATGTCTGATTTAGGAGGTATGTTGTGTTTGCAAATATACGTCTCTACGAAGAATTAAGTGCATTTATGTTACAGTAAAACCTTTCAATAACGACCACTGAATTGTATTAATTAGTTGGTATTTAGGGCAGGTGACTGCTTAAAGCAAGGTGAAAATGAAACAGAACGCTCCTATAGGAGCGTTCTTTTTTACTTTCACCTTTCTTTAAGTAGCCACCTGCCTTTAACACAAACTAATTAACGTAATTTAGTGCCGTTATAGAGAGGTTTTACTGTATTTCATTTAGTGTTGTACTCTGACAAATACGCCAGTTTAATCCATCTGGAGCCCTTGCGGTGCGAGTCATTAATTAATGTCCTTTGCAAACAGTGAAGACCCAGATGAGCCCTCTCATCTGTGTCTACACTGTTTGCCATGTTACACTTTTCTTTAGACAAATTTCTAAATATTCACCATAAGCTTGACCTGTTTGAATCTTTCAGTACTTGGTCCATTTAAGAATAAAGCGCTGTAATGGTTAATCGAATTTACCAGATATCTTCTGATGTATTTGACTATTTGTTAAGCTTTAAAATGTCGATACTGAAACTTTCCAAAAATCCTGAATTCAAAGACACGCCGAGTAAATATGGGCAAATTAGCTTTTGAGGTGTTTGCATTTTAGGTTGTGTTTCTGTTGAGACACAAAAGGAGATTAACCTAGTTCAAAGATTTGTCATTATTTGCTAAGCGCGTTAAAGGTGAAACAATTTTAAACGAGTTACAGATAATAACAGGTTTATTTTCAGTTTGTAGCTACTTGGCTTGGTAAATACCACCTTAGAATGCCTACGTTGTAGAATGGATTTAACCCTCTTACTCTATGGCATAGTTAAACCTGACACCCCACTTTTCATAAAATGAGTTCAACAAATAGTTGTATCAAAGGTTACCACGGAAGAAAATGGTTTGTATGACAAACAGTGCAGGGTCCATGCTTATAAAGCTTTTACTTGAGTCTGAGTTTCGTTCTCAGGCTTTTGATTGGTCAGATTTGAGTTCTCAAGCTTTTGATTGGTCAGATTTGAGCCAAAGGCTCAAATCTGACCAATCAAAAGCTTGAGAACGATCTCAGACTCAACTAAAAGCTTTATAAGCATGGACCCAGATTCTGATCAAAGGGTTCCCTCAAGAGTCTTTTGATTTGGGTATATACTGTTTGGCGTTTGCAAATGTCATATATGTGGTAAAAACCTCTTTAAACAGGGATTCTAATTGAGAAGAAGTTAGATACCTTCAAGCTGGTGGCTGCTTAATGCAGGGTGAAATTCAGGCAGAAAGCTCCTCCAGAAGCTTTCTGCATGCCTTTCACCCTGCATTAAGCTATCACCTGTTTTCAAGGTCGATATTTATACTAAATTTAACGTCCGGTTTAGAGGGGTTTACTATTCTCGGTTTCTGCGCATTTAGGGTTCAATCATATCATAGATGTAAAACAGTGTGTACAATTAAAACAAAACAAAATAATACAAAATTCTTCTTCATACCACTTGATATAACTTTATTTTTAGATATATTTACAGGTCATATCTAAATCATTCCAATCCAAGATGATTTGCACAAAACAGTTGAATTTGATTGGTTGAAAATTTTCTTTCATTTTTAATAAATTTACAGAGCTGGAGCTTTAACAAATATAATCTTATCTACATATTACGAATGAGAACCAACGTTTCTCTGTTGTTACAGGGGACCCCCTGAGAACCTTCTATAACGCAGTAAACCGTTTTAGTCTTGACGTCATCGAAGCCATTTGATACCCGGTTACATTAGGCGATTCAGGAACAAATCGGACCCAAAATCAATTATATTCTATGACTCACAATATTAGTAGTGCGTTTATATGATCATAAACTGTAGTACATGGATCAATACTCGCATATATAGTCTTAAACACAATAATTATTGATAGGCCTATATTGTAGGCTAGTTCACAACTACATGTATATAATTACTGATATGGTACTTAAAATACATAATACGAGCAAGTGATTTGCAATAAATGAAACATTTCCATTCTACTGTGTCATTGTCAAGGCACAACAAAAACAATGACCAGTTCGATCTTTGACCTTGATGTGACATTGACCTTGACAGGAAACAACTTAAAAAGACAGCCTTCTAACATGAGAATTCTTGGCAAGTATTAAGTCTATATCTGTAAAATATAATATGGCAGAGTCAGGTAGATAAACATACAGACAGAAAACCCAAATTCAGTATGTCGCCAGATCAATATACTAAATAATCAATTGACATGGTATTAAGACTTCAGACGGGAATGAAGACCTTAACATCTTATAATATAATTATTATTATTATATATATACACCCACAAGAAATTTAAGAACAACATACAACGTGTAAGTATTTAATTGAATTGTGGAAAGATTCAACTTATTTTGTTAATTATTAGTAGCAGTATGTGCTCTCTAGTTACAATAGGAGCATCCCTGTCTGTCAACTTCTTCTGTTTTTAATCTCTAGTAACAATCTGAACTCTTTGGTTACAATCGGAGCTCCACTGTCAATTTCTACTGTTAATCTCTAGTAACAATTTGAATTGTATTGTCACAACAAGCACTCCTCTTTCAGCTTCTGTTATTAATCTCTAGTAACAATCTGGGTCCATGCTTATAAAACGTTTAGTTGAGTCTGATTTCGTTCTCAAGTTTTTGATTGGTCAGATTTGAGCCTCTGGCTCAAATCTGACCAATCAAAAGCTTGAGAACTCAAATCTGACCAATCAAAAGCTTGAGAACGAAACTCAGACTCTACTAAAAGCTTTATAAGCATGGACCCAGAACTCTCTAGTTACAATGGGGGCTCGACTGTAAACTGCTGCTGTCAATCTCTACTACATGTATAGATTAACAATTACAATAGACGTCCGCAGTCAGTGTTGTTGTTAATCTCCATGAGTAACATGAACTATTCTTTGGTCTGTATCTGTATCTATACGTCATAGAATCCTATATAGACTTTTACACGGTCAAAAGAACTACACATTAATTTGATCAGAATTTTCAGAGAAGCGTTTGTTTAATGGGAAATTTATTATACGTTTCCCATTGCTTTAATTCACACCCGGAAAGAAATCGAACTCGAACAAATAGATTATATTCAACATGCATGTTAAACTGTGATAGTGATTTCAACAATTTTGATATCATTGTCGATAGGCAAAAAATAAATCTGGATTCGAAACAGTAAAAAACCCTTCATAGCACCGATTGTTATTTTATATACATGTACTGTAATTGATATCGACGAAAAACGGATATCATCATTTGAAGAACTGATAAGGATGTGTAATATCAAATATTATTCGAATAGCACACCTTGTCGTTGGGCTTTATTGATATGCTAGTAACAATCGGTGACTTACAATAGCCTCCTATTCCGGAGGATGTGGATCGTAGTATAACAGGTGGCTTTATTACTTAGTATGTTTGTCTTAATTGTAGTGTACAGTATTACCTCTAATAAACACCCTTTTAAACCATTCCCACTTAGGTTTTTTTAGACCTAACCTCTTTGATTAAATCTACCAAAAAGAAGCATTAACTAGAGAAAAGGAAATTTTCAGAATTGTGTAGTTTGAAACCATTGTGATAAATAGAGCATTTGCTCCTATGGAGCAAATGCTCTATTTATTACAATGGTTTCACCAAGTGACTTTTACAGAAGCGTTAACATGCGTCAATATGCGGGAATTGGTTAAAAGGAGCTTCTTGCATTTGTAAAAGCTTCTTGCATTTGGTACACATGTGACTGATTAATGTAAAATGAAAGGATTGCAGAAAGCTCATAGTGGACCATACATTCTGCATTGCTTTCAGTCTGCATTAAGCTACCACTGTAGTTTGAAAAAACTATATTTCATTACTTAATGGTTATTATATACGGTTTTACGTACCGTGCGTACACACCAGCAATGGGGTCTTCCTGCATGTTTAATAAGCAAAACGATATGAAACGACTGGAATGCTACTGAAACAACAAAATAACAGCAATGTACGTTGTTTCTTTCATATTTTAAAAAGTCACGTGATCCATATTTGACAAAACATGCGGACGTTGTTTAGATGGCATTATTCTTTGATTAAACTTTCATATCTCGACGTATATCGTCCTCAGAGAGCGCAACCGGGTGATTGAAGTCTACTGACTGTACACCCTCTATATCGCCCTTCTCCCCATAGCAACATGGAAGGCGATAACTAACAACTACAAGCCGGTAGCTCAAAAGGAGGAGGGTAACAATGTTCTTCAAGACGAAAAACACCAAACTGTATGTCACTATATTTAAATGGATCATGATATATAACCGAAGCACAAGAAATGGCGCATCCTGCAGAAACATACTCATGCAAGTAACGACAATCTCCACAAACTTATCACCGCATGCGCGATTTATTATCTCGACCTTGATTGCTCGTATTTTCCGGAACCGGCGTTTCTGCATAAATATCGGTACAAACTGAATGAAACTGATAGACCAAATAGCTAGTATAGCGTATGTAAGACTTCGGTTGCCTCGAACTTGTTCCTCGTCGAAGATGGCCAACAGTTCCATGATGTCCGAGGCTATAGCAAGAAATTCCAAGAGCAGATCAGCTAGAAAATCTCGGCCAACTTTACCACGCGGCAAGGCCCAGCGTCCAAGAACGAGCAGATAGACAAGTGACTCCTGGACTATAATGAGCCAAGTATCACTGTCAAGTAAGAGCAACGCCTGAAGTGGCGGCATCTAAAATAAAAACAAAAACAAATGCTGAAAAGTCACAGAATAATTGTATATGCGAGTAAGTTCTGTGATAATATTTGCTGACAGCCGGCGTCACGAGGAAAATGCAACTTCGTGTATTGCAACAATTAGCAAACAACACAGAATCAAAACAGCAATGGTAGCTTAATGCAGGACAAAAGTAATGCAGAAAGCTCCTCTAGGAGCTTTCTGTGTTACTTTTGTCCTGCATTAAGCTACCATCGTGTTGAAACGCTGAGTGTGTCAAGCGTCTTATCTTTGTTCATAAAATAATTAGCATGCCTCGTAATTAGTAGTATGCACCTAGCAATATTCGTTGTTAACAATTTCCTTGTGGAATATGTTAGAAATAATGACATCATTATTTATAGTAATGACATGTTTGGAATTGGAGGAAACTGTAGAGTCAGACCTTTAACGATTTCATATTTGGCCAGGGTCTATTCTGTTCGCAAAGCTTGAAAAAGTGTTTGTATGAAGGAAAGGGTGAAGAGTAGATCGATGTTACCTAAATGTACACGCACTGTCAGTCAATAAGAACAAACAACAGGGTCATTCATGAACAGTGCGCCACTCTACAGACCGAGCAAAGTGGCAATTCATGAACGGTGTGCCACTATACAGACCAAACAATAAAGTCATTCCTGAACAGTGCATTACGCTACAGACCAAAGTAGTTATTCCTGAACATCGCGTTACACTACAGACCAAACAATGCAGTCACTCCTGAGCAGTGCATTACGCTACAGACCAAAGTAGTTATTCCTGAACAGTACGTTACACTACAAACCAATCACAGTAGCCATGCATGAACAGTGCATTACACTATGGACCAAAGCAGTTATTCATGAACAGTGCGTTACACTACAGGCCAAACAATGCAGTCACTCCTGAACAGTGCATTACACTACAGACCAAAGTAGTTATTCCTGAACGTCGCGTTACACTACAGACAAAAGTAGTTATTCATGAACAGTGTGCTAGACTACAGACAAATGTAGTTATTCATAAACAGTACATTACACTACAGATCAAAGAATGCAGTCGTTCATGAACAGTGTGTTACACTACAGACCAAACACAGTAGGCATTCATGGGCAATGCATTACACCACAGACCAAAGGAGTCATACACTACTGATCACCGTATCAATATTGTGTACGCTCTAATTGCAAACAATTTGTCACTCGTCGTATCAGTTGTGTGTACGCTTCCACTGCAAACAGTGCACTATTTGTCATTCGTTGTATAAGTTTTGTGTACGCTTCCACTGTAAACAGTGCACTATTTGTCACTCGTCGTGTCAATATTGTGTACGCTACCGCTGCAAACAGTGCACTATTTGTCACTCGTCGTATCAGTTGTGTGTATGCTGCCACTGCAAACAGTGCACTATTTGTCACTCGTCGTATCAGTTGGGTGTACGCTACCACTGCAAACAGTGCATTCTTTGTCACTCGTCGTAGCAGTTGTGTGTACGCTACCACTGCAAACAGTGCACTATTTGTCACTCGTCGTATCAATTTTGTGTACGCTTTCACTGCAAACAGTGCACCATTTGTCACTCGTCGTATCAGTTGTGTGTACGCTTCCACTGCAAACAGAACACTATTTGTCACTTGTCGTATCAATTTTGTGTACGCTCTACTGCAAACAGTGCACTATTTTTCATACGTTGTATAAGTTTTGTGTACGCTACCACTGTAAACAGTACACAATTTGTCACTCGTCGTATCAGTTGTGTGTACGCTACCACTGCAAACAGTGCACCATTTGTCACTCGTCGTGTCAGTTGTGTGTACGCTACCACTGCTAAACAGTGCATCATTTGTCACTCGTCGTATCAATGTTGTGTACGCTCTATTGCAAACTGTGCACTTTTAGTCACTCGTCGTATCAATTGTGTGTACGCTACCACTGTAAACAGTACATATCCTGAACGCCGCATTTATCAAATTGAATGCAACGAAACTACCGTAAAGCATGTTCTTGGCGATCAAAAGAATCTCTAATTCAAAGTTTTTAAGGCAGGTGGTACATTATTAGTTATACAGTTCTTTCCCAGGGTACATGACGATTTATTCCCGGCTGAGGAAAATCATGTTGCCCGAGCCGTTAGGCGAGGGTTACATGATTTTACCAGCCGGGAATAAATCGTCATGTACCCTGGGAAAGAACTGTATAACGAATTTATTATACTGCAAAGTTTTACGGTTCGGATTATTTATATAAATCCATTTTGGCATGTTGAATCACTAAACACGCTAATTCCCCTAAAAGCGCCCCAATACATTTATTTCTACCCGAAGGTATCCGAAGTGGTTGTATTGTATTTCATCGGCGTTCGTGTTATTATAGATGGCTGGACGATATAATAACTCCTCTAAAAACTGTTTTATTGGTCATTTCAAACAATGATGTTATTTAATTCATTCCTGCATTGTTTTCTTTACGTATCAATAGTTGTCTATTATGAATTTTGCTATTGTTTAGCCGAGTCGAGAGGTCGGTCTTTTGGTTTCTGACCATAATGTGTGGGGCCTGCCATGGGGGATTTCTATGTACCCTGTCAGCTCACAGGGTACATGGACTCATGTACACGGTTAGTTAACCAATCAGAAGTGAGGATTTTACTTTGCAGTATAATAAGTAGCTATATGCATGACAAGTAATGCAGAACTCTCTTGGGGGCTTTCTGTATCATTTTCGTCCTGTATTATTTAATCGTGTTTGTTAAGATCCGGGTGTTTTATTAGTGTTTTATACATGTATTTTAAATTTCAATATATTACTAAACCTTTTCTATGCACCTTCCAAGCAAGAACTCAGTATGCGTGCTTTCAATTTTTTTACTGCATTAGGCAGTTTCAGTTTAGTGTCAGATTTCGTAAAATAGTGTATTGTGCACGTTATAATGAACAGGGTGACATAAATTTGAAAGAAGAAACGGGAATGTGAGTAAAATAGGTTTTAGGGCGATTTAACGATTAAATTTTTTAAATTTACATAGAGAATTACGTATGAACTAGTTTTAAGGGGAAAGGGTTCCTTCAGAGTTTTGCAAACACGTTTGAGCGAAATCAACAGCTTTCTATTCAACTTCTGATAAGGTTCTAAACCTGTACAGGATCAGCAGTTTTATTATATTCCTTGAAAAACAAAATAATACGTCGTTCGTGTATTTTATAAAATTCATACGAAATAACGCAATGTGTATATTCACATGCATGCCACATTTTCTACAACAATCAAAGGGGAGTAATTCGTACAGACCCTATCAATAATGTTTATGGCGATTTAGAAAATACGTGTACCTATATAGTTAATACACGTCATCGTTAGCTGTCTTAGCTGTTAGATACCACCGTGTGTAACGTATGTATTCCACTGTTGTACAACCCTTTAGTCCATTATTTCGGAAAAAACAACATTATGCTTAAACCCTTCTTTCCCTATTGGCGACTTGACTCGCATTTGCAAACAGCTTGGATCAAGATGAGACGACAAGTACCTCGGCGTCTCATCAGAATACAAACTGTTGACACTCGGCCAAAAGCTTGTTAAAAATTGGAAGTACAGTAAAAACCCTCTAAACCGGAATAGTGGTGTAGAGAAAATTTAAGATACGCTTGGGTAGGTGGCTACTTAATGCAGGGTGAACGTCATACAGAAATCTCACAGAGGAGCTTTCTGCATGACTTTCACTCTATTTAAGCTGTCACAGGTATCCGAGGCCAATATTTATACTAAATTGAACGACCGGTTTAAAAAGGTTTTACTGTAGTCAAAATTGCACCAGATCCAAATGTGATAAGGGCTGTGTATGTAAAAGGAAAATACACCCATTGATCTTGTGATAGCTGATCAATGCTATCTTATGTCACATCTATAACACTCTTTTCTGTTATACTAAAAAGATATGTTAACTTCACCTGAAAATTCAGGTGCATTTTCTAACGATTCATAAAATTAAACTGGTACAAACCTCTGTTGTTACATTCAACATGGGCGTGACTGTTGAGTTCATGCTGTCGTTGGAGGCTAATGTACTCAATGTTCCCGTAACGAAATCTGTTGCATTGGTTACCAATGTCAGTACTGTAGTCGTTGCTATGGTGACATTCGTTGTCATGGTATCATTTTCTGTCATTTGGCTCTCTACATAGACTATATTCTGGTGTAGCTGCAGTAGCCATATACCTGGTAACGTTGTTAAAAGGTAAACAAGGAAACACGGACACCACCTGCGGAAACAATTCCAGAAATGCGAAAAGTTGAAATATGAGAAAAATAGTCTTATTGCATGGTAAGCAATGTAGACCTAGATTAGATATCACGTCTAGGTGGGGATGAATGTTTATATTGCATGGAAGGAACATATCATTATGGATTCTGGTGAGTGCGACTCTGAGCAGAAGCTGCGTTAGTGACGCTGTGGTCAGTTTGAATATACGCTGTTGCAATGAAATACGGCCCCTTTTCCACAAGAGAGCGCCTGATGGGTCCCAGGATAATTCTTTTAACCCGGACGAAATTATGGTAAACTTTGAAAACATGTAGGATCTACATGGTACGCAGATTAAAATCTGTGTTTATAGTAATCGATATTGTTTGATACTCTGGGTCTATGCTTATAAAGCTTTTTAGTTGAGTCTGGGTTTGTTCAAAGGCTCAAATCTGACCAATCAAAACTTTGAGAACGAACTCAGACACACCTAAAAAGTTTTATAAGCATGGAACCAATTGTTCTCAGTTTCACCAACAAGCCTAAGTGTATGCTCAGTAACTACAACTGCAAACAGAGAGTTGTTACCACTTTCCCTATTCTATATTTTTTCCAATTTTCAATACCGAATACTCATGGACAAAATAGTTATAATGAAATATGGAAGATGGAATAGTGTAGCCAATTTAGACATTAAAGAAACAGATCTATATAATTCCATTAGCAAACAGAGCAGACCTGGATCCTTCGGAGAGACGAATGTTCTGTGGTCGTAAGAATTTCGCTTGTGTTAGATATACATTAGGACCTTCTATAAGGATCACTTAGGGAATAAACATGGATCTTTACCACACGAATACTCATGTAGGAAATAATGACATCAAGAATATTGATTAGATGGGTTTTTTTACAAATGTATATGGACACAGGAAATGTGGCCATGGTAGAAACTCTGGAATCAGATCTATGTTCTTTAAACAAATATAGCAGGTCCTGATTAGACGGCTCCCTAGGCGCCATCTGATCTGTGTCTTCCATGCTTGCAAAAATGCCAATAGGCATCTCTATGGGGTGAAAGGTTAAACAGTTGCTTAAATCCGAATAAAAGCAATGCAGAAAGCATAACTGCTGCCTAGCAGAAGGCTACTATCTGTCTCAGGGAGCCAGTATTAGACTTTCTTTGATCGGTTGTTTTAGAGAGATTTTCCTTTTTTTGTAATGATATTGAATAATCATAAAATATAAATGAGAAACACCATGAGTAAGTATTCACGCGGTAACTTGACAAGTAAGATCCAGATCAATCGCTGTATTTGTGATTTGTAGCATCAATCATTTGTACATTTTTATCATCTAACTAAAAAACTGGTTAAGATCTTGATCAGAAATCGCATTTAACCCTCCTCCCTCACACCCACAAGACATTTGTATACGACGTGTGCAATAGGCATTGTGTGCTACATGTGCAAACAAAACCCAACATATTTTCGGCTTTTATAAAGGGTTTAATCCTTTCGCGGCCAAATAAATTTAAATTTCGTCTCTTCAGATTTTCGTTTACTTCAAGTTTCTTTATTTCTATAAAACTAAACTAGAGTGTCCAACTGTACAGTTTTTGTCTTCCTTTAGACTAATAAGATGATATCTAAAAAGATGAAATGGAACAATAACAAAGTATTATGTTCCTATGTATATACTTGTAAAATGCTTTATTCAATAAGGTCAAATATACCTCAATAAGTTGATGACCCTATCGCTGTAATTTGCATAATGTTACTAAAACAAAATGTGTAACGCTTTCAGCGCTTCAAGTGGAATATTACAAAACTCAATCGAAAGGTAAATCGAACGCGAATATTCAGGGATATATGAAGAAAAATGTAACATGACAAACGGTGCAGACTCTGATCAGAGGGTTCCACTAGAAGCCTTTTTTATCTTGGTCTACACTGTTAACCAATGATATTAGTGATACTCTTTGCTCGCACTGACATGTTGAAACATTTTTTATTACTAACTGAACAGGTCGCGTCTTTAATGTCATAATAATAATCATCAAATTTTGCTGAAAAATATTTTTGTCCAGCGTAGGTGTCGCTTTTCTTTTGTATTTGTACGTGCATGGATACTTTTTATTGCATGTTGTAAGCGATTAATACACTAACTGTACTCATGCTAATAAAATAATGTCTGCTCAATCTCGCACTTGCTCATATATTTTTGATCCGATCAAACTACGTGTATTGAGAATCATTGATCGCGTGTCAAACAGCGTGGATCCAGATGAGACGCCGAGTCACCCTGTGTCTCATCTGGATCCAAGCTGATTTCAAATGTCAGTCAAGGCGCGCTTAGCATTAGGATAATTAATGAAACCATAAATAGTGTAAGTATGGTTTGGCTTCTTAAGCATTTAGGGTTTTATCATGAATACGGCCAGTGTGACATCACATTGGATCTGATCTGGGTTTTCACTATCTGCCTAAGAATTCGGACACCAAGTCACCATTCTCCCTCAGTTTGTAACACTATAAAAGTCAAATTGGTACCATTTTGATAAATCTAAATAAGACTGACATAGTAGCAATTAGGGAAGATCCTGATCAAAGGGTTCTATCAGGATCCATTTGATCTGGGTCTGTACATACTTCGACGATACCGTTAAACTACAGTAAAATCCCTCTAGGCCGGACGTACAGTTTATTATAAATATTGGTCTTGGAGACAGGAGGCAGCTTAATGCAGGATAGGAGTCGTGCAGAAAGCTCCTAGAGGAGCTTTCTGCACGACTTTTATCCTGCATTAAGCAGCAACCTGCCTAAAATATCACTACTAGGATTCCGATTTAGAGGGTGTTTACTGTATATGAATATTAATTAGCTGAATATCTATAATGGCATAATTGTGCAAAAGAGAATGTTTCATCATGGCAGACACTGTACAAACAGATATATGTAATAATTTATGAATAAACAGAGCAGACCATCTTTCGCAGACTTTGCCAGAACCATCTGATCTTGGTCTACTTTCTTTGCAAAAACGTCTTAATGTGTATCTATATGGTGAAGGATTAAATAATAATGCACAGCTGACACGATTAAGTAAACTTAAATAAAGATGTTCCATAAAGAGAAAATTTGATAAAGACTAATATCAGAATAAGAGCAAATTATTATACGGAACAACTGATAACGGCACGTACTCAAATACTAAAATCGTCCTTTCTTCACCAAACCCTATGCTGTGACCACTTTTTAGAATCGTCATTTCGATTCTAAAGAGTGGTCACAACATAGGGTTTGGTGAAGAAATAAAATATGTAGTTTTTACGCATCTTATCTGGAGTTATGTTAAAAATATATATTCTGAAATGAAATTGAGGATAACAAACTAGGGGCATTGACACAGAAATAAGTATGCTCGAACAACTATTGAATGAATATAAGTAACGCTTTCGCTGCCAACGTCGCATTCGTGATTACATATGCAAACAGTTTGGACCTTGATGAGACACCGAATAACTAGGTATCTCATCAGGATCCAAACTCTTTGTTACTGTGACTTTGTTTTTTAAGCAATGAAATAAGCATGGTGATTGTAGCAGACGACAAAGCTAGCAGAGGAAACATTGGCAGCGAAAGGGATAAGTCATGTCAATATCGTTCGAAAGTGTATTTATTAAACATAACAGAATCATTTACTGATACGGACCAGGATAAATCACCATTTCATCGCTGTTTTTTAACTGAATGCAAATATAACTTCTGGTTTTATATTGCTTAAACCTTTCTCTCATATAAACGCATTTTCGCGCATTTACAAACAAACAGAGTAGACTCAAACAGATGGTTCTTGTAGCAGCCGTCTACAGTTTAAGCCTATTATATTTATTTCCATATTAGAGGACATTGGGTCGGGTCACACGTTTTCACATCATTAGAAATGGTCCTCCCCTTAGGGGAGCAGCAGTCTGGTCAGAGTCTGTCATGTTTGCTTATGAAATTATGATCGATCTAACTACAGTTTCTACCAATACAATCCATTACTTTGCACATATCTCATTATAAAAAAATCATCTACAGTAAAACCTCTCTATAACGGCTACTGAATTACATCAAGTATTTTGTGTTAAATGCAGGTGGCTGCTTAAAGCAAGGTGAAAGTAAAACAGAACGCTCCTTTAGGCGCGTTCTGTTTTACTTTCACCTTACTTTAAGCAGCCACCTGCCCTAAATATCAACTAATTAACACAATTTAGTGGCCGTTATAGAGAGGTTTTACTGTAATAGATATCCATGTTGTCATTACTTCTAACATGAATAATCAACAGCGGAAGGGTTAACATTTTTAATACTAACCCTTAACCTGCTGTGAACAAATATAATGTCTCCTCAAATTTGGAGCCGGTGCAATTTTGACAACTTCCGATTTGATCAAAATTTTGAGAAACGTTTGACCGAGTGTCTTGAGAACACGCCGAGTTACTCGGCATCTCATCTGGACCAATGCTGCTTGGAAATGCGAATCAAATCGCGAAAAGCAAGGTGAAATATGGTGTTTGGTTATTACAGATTGTTTTATCCTTTACATTTTATAAAACATGAAATTTCTGCATGGTGTCGACCATAATGTTTTCGCAATGTAATATTGCAAGTTTAATTGTAAACTGGTTTAGTCCTTACCCAGCAAAACGCGACATAAGTCGTATTTTTCAAACAGGTTGGATCCAGATGAGACGCCGAGTCACTCGATGTCCCATCAGGACCAAAGCTGTTTGCAACTTGATCAATAATTTCTCTTATGCGTGTGCTATGACACATTTTCAATTTTTTCTCAAAAGCCCTGTCGATTCGGAAGTAGTCATAGTTCAGGGTCCATGCTTATAAAGCTTTTTAGTTGAGTCTGAGTTCGTTCTCAAGCTTTTGATTGGTCAGATTTGAGTTCTCAAGCTTTTGATTGGTCAGATTTGAGCTAAAAGTTTTATAAGCATGGATCCAGAACACTTCCAAATTTGAGCAGACATTAATTGCACACCAGGGTACGGTTATTCTGGATAAAAACATGTTTGTAGGGACCAGCAATATCATCTTATAAACTGTATTTGAACTCACCAAGAGTACTCAACCCCGCCTCGTTTTATGATGATAATTTGTCCTTCTAAGAGCATAAGAATGTTTCCAATGACAAGCAGCCAGTACAGAGATTCTTCATAGGACTCCACTACACGCCAAGCGGTCAAAACATTGTGGCCTATCAGTATCACCCTTACGAATATTGCCTGCAGGACCGCACCACTGTCCCATATGGACAAGGCATCCGGTGAGTCGTACTTTACCCCGGGGTCATCGAATATAACCTTTTCACCTTCCGAATCTAAGCGCTGTAGTATATGGTTTTCGAATTCCGAATCGCTCTTTTTCGGAGCCTGTGGATGTCTGAATTTTACTCTCGGGTCATCAAAGAACACATTGTTGACAAACGCATGGTCACTGTCCACACTGACCGCCTCGTAAGACCCATCGTCCGTTCTATAAATATAATGAACGATGCTGCTTTCTTCCGAATTCACAGAAGTCCGTTTTTTCCTATTCATTGCGCTGCTTCTTGAAACGTGTTTATCCAGAAATTGACACTAAGACACTACGCAAAGTGCTGTCACTTTTGAGATCACTGAAGCATACTAGATATCGCCGCTTTAAATGTTATGAGGTTTAACGTAGATCTATACATCCATAAAATTAAGAAAGCACGTCGTTTGAATTTTCACTTTAATAGTTTTGAATTGTCATATGTTCGCATTGTAATCCCCGCATCGCCCTTTTACAACAGTTTCACTCATATGTAACGATTCCATTCAAAGCTGGTATGATATTAACATATTTCCGCAACATCGCCTCCATTACATTTATCAGGTAGATACAATTTCAAAAAAAGTTAATCTCAGCAGGAGTTTTGCTCTGCTTATTGTAAAATAATAAAGGGCACCATAGCGTCATTATAGGTAATGTGTACAGTAAAACCCCTCTAAACCGCAATTCTAGTTGAGAAGAATTTAGATATTTTTAGGCAAGTGGCTGCTTTTTTACAGGGTGAAAGTCATGCAGAAAGCTCATTGAGGAGCTTTCTGCATGATTTTCACCCTGCATTAAGCTGCCACCTGTCTCCAAGGCCGATATTTATACTAAATTGAAGGTCCGGTTCAAAGACATTGTACTGTTCAGTGAAGTCTCAGTAATACGACCACTCAGAAGCTCACCACGATCACCCTTCTTATGATGTAAAAAATGTCCGCGCAATCTCTGATTGGTTCAACTTTTCACTGATTCAAATTTCATCAAGCTTTTGAGAAACTTTTGACCGAGTTTCAAATAGTTTGGATGTTGATGATGTGCCGAATAACTCGGCTTCTCATGTGGATCCAAGCTGTTTCCAAATGCTATAGCAGAGACGCCCTTAGCACGAAAAGGATTAAAACAGATGGTAGCTAAACGTTGTGCAGAAAGCTCCCATAGGAACTTTTTGTATTACTTTTGTCCAGAATTAACCCTTCGCTTGCTGAATTTCAAAATACATTTCTCCTTCTTTTCCAATGCCCTGTTGTATAGTTACATATATCTCCACTGTGTACAAGTATTTCGCTGCGAAATCACTGCTGTGGAGTGCACTGGTTGCACAATCCACTTGTAAATAGTGCAGACCCTGATGAGACAGCTCCTGCAGGAGCTGTCTCATCTGGTTCTTCACTATTTACAGGTAGGTATATTGATGTGAATAGCAAGCGAAGGGTTAAGCAAACACCTTATTTACAGACTCCTAGGTTTATAAATTATGTTGTCGCATCAGCAAGCTCTGCAGTATCTGCTTTGTTTTGACCTTTTTCATCTTGCTTAAATGTTATCTTATAATTCCGATCTTATTCAGTTTTACAGATTCGTTATTGAGAACTTATTGACCGAATATCAAATAGTTTAGATCCTGTTGAGACACGTGCTCCTCGGTATCGCATCTGCACTCAAGCCATTTGCTAATACAGCTCAAATCCGGTTTACAGTGCAGTAGAGTACGGTTAAACGAGTAATTTCACATCAATCACATATACAGTAAACACTCGATTATTCGAACACTCGAGTACGTATCAGTATTGATCTTTAACGCAGATAGCAGCTTAATGCAGGGTGAACATCATGCAGAAAGCTTCTCCTCTAGGACATTTCTGTATGACTTTCACCCTGCATTAAGCAACCATCTGTCTACGAAGACATACATTCTTGAGCACTAACATTTCGTAGTAGCGAGGTTTTACTGTAATTTGTGACGTATTAAACAATCATATGGAAATTTCATACTATATCTACACCTCTATTTACAGTGAAATGTCTTTGAAGCGACCGCTACAGCTACAGTAAAACCTCTCGCTGGATGACATGGAGCTTCCTGAATTACTCTCGTTTTGCATTAAATAGACACTCCTTATTAACCTTTAGCCTTCGGAGTAAATTATTGTTAGTAGAAAATGTCGCCTCTTCAGTTGTTTTTTTAAAAAAAATTGTCTTGCATTTCTTTTTAAAACAACTGTAAGATAGTCAAACACATAGTCACTCGGCGCCTCGTCCAGATCCATCTTGTTTACAGAGGTAATCACTGATCGACCAACAGCAGGTTGAAGGCCACATAGCCCCTCCCCCCCCCCACACCCCCTCCTCCCCCCCCCCTGTATTCACTAATTGGTCGTTTCAGAGAGGTTCAACTGTACTTTAAACATACACATCACATTAATCCATCTTTAAACAGAACTAACAAGATGTAGGAGGGGAAGACTGGTTTATTTGTTAAATTAACCCTTAGCATGCTAAGCGCGACCTACCCGATAATTACAAACAGCCTGGATCCAGATGAGATCACCAGGATCCAAGTTGTTTGACACACTATTGATAGTATCTCAAAAGCTTGCATGAATCAGAAGCAAGTGACAATGGCAACAGATCGGAGACCTTATTTTCATAGCAGGCTAAGGATTAACCTTTAGAATATTAATGAGCAAATCGGTGTTGACACTTGCACATAGTCTGAATTCAAAGAGACGTCTAGGATAGAAAGAAATATATACCAGCAAGTGGGCGTATCATTAGAAGCTAAAATGTTTGAATTTCATAATGTGTCAATGTAGAAAGAGAGTGAGGTTAGCTTGTATTTAAAGGTGGACAACTCATAACTACTGGCTAAACGAGCTAAAGGCGAAAATATTATAAACAGGTCACAGGTAATATAATTAATGACAGGTGAATTTTCAATTTGTAGCTACTCGTGTTTGACAAATACCACCTTAGATTACCTACATCCGTCGTAAGTGAATGGAACATAGTGGCCGCTTACCCTTATCATGTCCTATGTGACCTGGCTGGTATTTGAAACCGATTGGAATTTTGGATCCATATAATATACCGAGTAACTCTGCGTCTAATCAGGACCCTAGTCGTTTGACACTCGCGGTCAGTAACTTTGCGTCTCCTCATGACCCTAGTCGTTTGACACTCGGTCAGTAACTATGTGTTTCATCAGGACCCTAGTCCTTTGACACTCGCGGTCAGTAACTCTGTGTCTCATCAGGACCCTAGCCGTTTGACACTCGGTCAGTAACTCTGTGTCTCATCAGGACCCTAGTCGTTTGACACTCGGTCAGAACTCTGTGTATCATCAGGACCCTAGCTCTTTGACACTCGGTCAGTAAATCTGTGTATCATCAGGACCCTAGCCGTTTGACACTCGCGGTCAATAACTCTGTGTATCATCAGGACCCTAGCCGTTTGACACTCGCGGTCAGTAACTATGTGTCTCCTCATGACCCTAGTCGTTTGACACTCGGCCAGTAACTCTGTGTCTCCTCAGGACCCTAGCCGTTTGACACTCGGTCAGTAACTATGTGTATCATCAGGACCCTAGCCGTTTGACACTCGCGGTCAGTAACTATGTGTCTCCCCAGGACCCTAGTCGTTTGACACTCGGTCAGTAACTCTGCTTCTAGCCAGGACCCTAGCCGTTTGACACTCGGTCAGTAACTCTGTGTCTCCTCAGGATCCTAGCCGTTTGACATTCGGTCAGTAACTACATTGTATGTGTATCATCAGGACCTTAGCCGTTTGACACTCGGTCAGTAACTGTGTGTCTCATCAGGACCTTAGTCGTTTGACACTCGGTCAGTAACTGTGTGTCTCATCAGGACCTTAGTCGTTTGACACTCGGCCAGTAACTCTGCGTCTCCTCAGGACCCTAACCGTTTGACACTCGGCCAGTAACTCTGTGTCTCATCAGGACCCTAGTCGTTTGACACTCGGTCAATAACTCTGTGTCTCATCAGGACCCTAGTCGTTTGACACTCGGCCAGTAACTCTATGTCTCCCCAGGACCCAAGCTCTTTGACACTCGGTCAGTAACTATGTGTATCATCAGGACCCTGGCCGTTTGACACTCGGCCAGTAACTCTGTGTATCATCAGGATCCTGGCTGTTTGACACTCGGTCAGTAGTTTCTCAAAGTTTGAATGAATACGATATAAAAAAATTACCCAGCTCATTGACCAGATGTCAGATATCATATTGATAAGGGTTAAATAAAAGTTCGCTGGTCTTACCCTCGGACTACTGTAAATAAAACGCATCGACTGACATTCTAAAAAGCTATATTTTAAAAAGTCCATATAAACTCAATGATTCGTTTACATCAAACAAAATAGAATCTGTTAAGGCGCCTGATGGGATTAACAGAATAATGATTAAGTGGCTTAAATTAATTATATTCGCATACCTTCTTATAAGAGATATTTTGGGGAGGCGTCGTTTAACCAAATAACCTGTGTTAAATAAGAACAACGCGGAAATAGAGTCAGGTCTTGTGTTTGTCAGTGCACTAGTCTCAAGTAGTAAGTCCTTAGAAGTTCAAATGTAAATACAGTAAATCGTGTCTTCAACGACCATAAAAATAGCTCTAAGTTTGGCTTCTAAACACGGATTGTAGCTTAACGCAAGGCAAAAGTAACGCAGAAAGTTCCTCTAGGAGCTTTTTGCACTACTTTCGTTCTGCATTTAGTAACAACCTGCTCTCATCCCCTCCATATTGATTCAATGTATGGTCAGTATAGGCAAGTACTACAGTATAACCAAACGCACGAAACTCTAATAAAGCCCCGTCTCGCTGAATTTGTAATTTTGACAGACATACACACACAACATGAATAATTAATCCGTGTGTCCTGCCAAGTACGACCTGACCGCCATTTGCAAACAGTTCGTCACTTCAGGATCCAAGCTATTTGACACACGATCAGAAGATTCTAAGGAGCTTGGTGGGATTGGATGTACATTAGAACCTGTTATAAGTCACCATTCATTTACTGACCATAGTAGCCTTAAAAAGCAGGTGGTTGCCATTGGTTTCTGCATTAATTTCAACCTACACTAAGCAACCACCTGACTTTCATACCTAGATTTAGACATCGTTTTAATGGTTCTTAACCCATTCCCTCAATATTGACACATTTTGAAGATTCTGTGAAGGTCACTTTTTGAAATCAATGTGATGAATAGAGCATTACTCAATAAGAGCAAATACTCTATTTATCACAACGGTTTAAAAACTACACAATTCTAAATTGTTCAATTTCTTTAGTAAATGCTCCCTTTCGGTATATTTATACAAGAGGTTGGGGCTAAAATAGCCTATTAGGTAATAGATTAAGACAGGCTCTGCTGGAAAGTAAATCTACAGATCATAGTATGAGCAACCAGTAATATTGACACAAGGATAATCTTGGTGACTTTTAGCACAAGTGGTTAAACATTTTGTCAAGAGGCGGCTAAACCCCATTCCGTCATAGGTTATTTTAAGATCTTACCTCTTTCATTAACTCTACCGAAAAGGAGCATTAACTAGAGAAAATGACCATTTTAGATATTTGTAGTTTTGAAACCAATTTGATAAATAGAGTATTTGCTTTATTTATCACAATGGTTTCAGAAAGAGAGTTTTACAGAGGCGCCAAACGGCGTCAATATGAGGGAATGGGTTACTCATACCAAACTGTACAGGGTGTCCAAAAAAAAACGGAACCCGGGATTAAGACCTGCAAGTTATCCAATTCCTGTCAATATTGCTAACGTAATTTAAACGTATATGCATGTAGCTTAGTAGAGACAACATTTTACCATATATTGTCTAAATTTTGTCTAAACATATTCATTGTTTTTTAAGATATCAGCATTTAAATGAAAGCACCCAAAACTCCGTTTTAAACATGACATAGGCATGGACTGTGCAATGTACGATTATCATGATTAAACAGATATTAGGTGTATTCTTTAAAATACTACAATGTAATATCTTTAAAACCAGTGCATATCTTTAAGAGAAATTTGGCAGACATATGCACAAATGACTTATCTTCAACGGTAAATATTTATATTTTTAAGCGTCCGGTAACATTGGTTAATATACACATTTGATCCAGGGTTCCGTTTTGCGGGGGGGGGGGGCACCCTGTATACGCATACAGCTTTGCAAAAAAGAATTATTTTTCAGGCTAAATATACGTAGTAATACAGTTTTATGTTTCAACTACAGATAAGCCTGTCTTAAACGACCGTTGAAAGAGAAGTCTAATTCCGAGTCTTTAAGACAGATAGTAGCTGAATGTAGATAGAAAGTAATGCAGAAAGTTCCTATTTGAACTTTCTGTATTACTTATACCCTGTTTTAACCCTTCTCTTGCTGAATTTTAAAATACACCTCTCCTTCTTTACCCATGTCCTGTTGTATAATTACATATATCTTCACTGTGTACACGTATATTGCTGTGCAATCACTGCTGTGGAGTGCACTGGTTGCACAATCAATTTGTAAATAGTGCAGACCCTGATGAGAAAGCTCCTGCAGGAACTGTCTCATCTGGGTCTTCACTATTTACAGGTAGGTATATTGATGCGAATAGCAAGCGAAGGGTTAAGCAACACTCTGATTTTAAGATCCCTATGTTCAATAAATGAGTGGTCGCTTTAGACAGGTTCAAACGTAACACGAAGCTCCTGACTTCTGGGTGCATATTTGATAAAGGCCAGTGGTACAATTTAACCCTAACACAGCTATAACAAAACTAATGTCTGCTCAGCTCTGGGTCTGTTATCTGTTGACTATGTCCAAATTGACGAACCCTTTATCTGTTTAACCCATTCCCTGTTCTGTGTTTATTCCAATTTTCAATACATACTGAATATTCATGGACAAAATAGTTATAATGAAATATGGAAGGTGTGACATCGTAGCCATTTTAGAATCTAAAGACTAAGATCTTTCAAATTACATTGGCAAACAGAGCAGACCCTGATCAGACGGCTCCTCTAGGAGCCGTCTGATCTGGGTCTACTCTGTTTGCAAATGCGTGAAAACACGTTTATATGAGGGAAAGGGTTAACCCATTCCCTCATATTGAGGTCTTTTGACGCCTCTGTAAAAGTCACTTTGGGAAACCATTGTGATAAATTACCCAATAGGAGCAAATGCTCTATTTATCACAATGGTTTCAAAACTATACAATACTAAAACGTTCCTTTTCCCCTAGAAATAGTCCATGAGGTATATAATGAGTTGATATTCATGTAAGAAATGATGACACCGTCGGTATCTATTAGTTGATTTCTTATGATGATATATAAACGAAGGATTGTTTTGCCTTATCATATACTGTAGAATCATCTCTATATCATATGGAAAAATAGTCAAACAGGGAGAGCCACACACGAAATGACACCGCACCAAACACCATCAAACAAGAAACGGTAAAACCACAAGACAAAACATAACAGGACGCATATCAAGACGAAAAACATTAAACATTAAGGAGCCGTCTGATTTGGGTCTACTCGGTATCAAAATGCGTTTATATGAAGGAAGGGGTTATACTCAGTCATACAGCATGGGTCGTGTTCAAACAGCTAGTTTCTCGTCGTCTTGTCTAGAGTCTAGAGTTTTTTGCAAATGCGGCGGGTCATGTTGCCGCTACCTGTAAACCATGTCTGCTAACATTCGGATGTGTTATCGTTTGACTACGTTCGATTCGATTAACATTTAAGAACCTATTGACCTGTGTCTCATTGGGTTGCGATATGGTTGCAAATGAGAATCAGGGTCCGTGCTTAATAGCTTTTTAGTTGAGTCCGAGTTCGTTCTGAAGCTTTTGATTGGTCAGATTTGAGTTCTCAAGCTTTTGATTGGTTAGATTTGAGCCAAAGGCTCAAATCTGACCAATCAAAAACTTGAGAACGAACTCAGACTCAACTAAAAGTTTTATAAGCATGGACTCTGGTCGCGGATAGGGTGCTAAAAAGTTATTAATGACCCAAACAACCAAGCTGCCAGTAATAAGTCTGACACCGTTTAAGAACAAGGAGTCCTCTGACGTGGGGCTACATTGTTCAAAAATGCATCGAGTCACAACTTTTTCACCATGTTACACATGTATACTATATTCCCGCATTCGATGTGTTGATACCCACTCGCTTTATTCATTGGTTACTTGGTTGGTCACTATGGCAGAAGTTAAGGTGAATATTCACGAAACAAACATAGACTCGTAGCACAATTTTACCAACTAATTATATTAATAGTGCTAACATGCATGTACATATATACGCAAATCCTATAGCAGGGCCATACACATGAAACTAACAGAGAGTTGTAACACACTTTCATCACCTTAACCCATTACCTCATAGGCTATTTTTAGATACAACCTCTTTGAATAAACCTACCGAAAAGGAGCATTAGCTAGAGAAAATGATTTTATTTAGAATTAATTTGTTATTATATATATATATAGTACATATAGACTCCCATTAAGCGGTCCAGACCCCTGTGATCCAGATCAGAAGTCTCCTTTAAGAGCCGTTTGATCGGGATCTACTCTATTTGCTTTTGGCATGAAATAGACCGGATTCTACAGTTTTTGTTCAAGAAATACACTTCCGTGAAAAGTCTTTTATAAAACTGCATCTAATAAATATTCATGATGCCATGATTTCTTACATCAATATTGAACAGGGAAACGGTTAAGAATATACTATGGACTAAGGGTGACAATCAACGTTTAGAATATGAAGTAAAGCGTCCACTCGCTGGTACATGTCGAGCTCGGCCTAACCGTGACCACGTTCTTGCTTTTTACTGTGAGTATGTTCTTCTTGTTTTTTGTTGTTGTTTTTTAAAAATTGTGATCTTTTAAAAATCAAAATTGAAGTAGACGACTATACGTGGAGTTAAGCTATGTGCAAATTCAAGGAACTCGTGTCCAATTTCTCGTGAAAGTTTGTTTTTTTACTTTGCCCCGAAAATGACATTATTATGACCATCTTATGACTGATTAATTTCCGACGTATAAATCATTTGGTCACAATCCATTCCCGGGTTAAACATATCAGCACAGAAAATTGATGAGCGTTGAATTACTTCCTGTATACATAAAGTTTGACTTTACGGGACTAATTCACTAATAAACAATAATCCTTCAAATAATGTGTTAAGCACCTTTGTACTACAGTAAACTTCTCTATAACGGCCACTGAAGTATTTCAAATATGTTGTGTTAAATGCAGGTGGCTGATTAAAACAAGGAGCGTTCTGTTTTACTTTCATCTTGTTTTAAGCAGCTACCTGTCCTAAATACCAATTAATTTATACAATTTCAATTCTAATTACATGTACTAGGGTGACTAGTAGTCTATTATTTGTACACCCCCACTCCCCTTTGTATAACCCTGAACATTTCGTCATCTGCAACACGTTTCGTCATCTCGAATTTTACCCCTTTTCATATCCTTGCGCAGTAAATGGCTTTTATATGATGACTTATGCCCTGTTATGTACACTTTTACCGAATTAAATATATCTAAATATTTCTATATTCTGCATAAAACATTGTAGATACTGGCGTGTGTCTAACAGTGCACACCCAGATTAGACGCCTCATGGGTTGGTTTTGTCATATATTGTAAAGCTGAATAATTGAACTTGATAATTCTATATAAGCAAATAGTGTAGACCTTGAACAGTTTGATCTACGTCAACAAGGATTTGCCTAAGTTTGTCTGAATAATTAGGATAGTTTGTTTGACGCGTTTGTAAATTGGTCGTTTACTGATGTGTTCGGAAGGGAGAATACGGGCGAATTTACCGTATCCATACTAGATGCTTTATCTCGTCCCAGCATCTCGTCACGATCCAATCAGATAATATTCTGAGTGATCGGACACCTAATCTCCCCAGTCCACCTGCTGAATAATTCATAAATTTTGATAAAACTTCACTATTTGCGAAAGTATGGTAATTAACCCTTTCCCTGTTCTATGTTTACTTCAAATTTCAATACCTACTTTTCATGGACAAAATGGTTATAATGAAATATGGAAGTTGGAACATTGTAGCCATTTTAGACAGTAGAGAAACAGATCTTTCAAATTCCACTAGCAAACCTCCTATAGGATCAATCTGATCTGGGTCTACTATGTTTGCTAATGCCTGAAAATGCGCTGCAATACAATCAGACCAAGATTTGCACGGACGAAAATTAACTCAGCAGGCTAAAGCTTAACACATACAAGTTTATACTAACAATATGATTAGACGTGCTTTTATTTCAATATTTTGCACGTAACATGGCTAAAAATACAATAAATACTAACAACATTATGGTAATTAAAAATACATACATAAAAATCTTGAAACAATTATAATGAACCATGTGAGTCATAAATATCAAGGAAGACACAAAAAAGAGGAAACGATCGCTTATTGGCTATGGTCTGACATAGAGAGGCATATATATGATCTAACTGAAAATATATTTAAATAAGTTTTTATGTCATAAAAATTAAAACAGAATAAGTTTCTATCATAAGAAAAAACTATCATTTATTAAATGAAAGACTAAATGGATAAACAGCTTGGCACAACTTTTGAAAACAAGAAACCGCCAATGTCGGTATGGCCGGATTGCCGATTAAAGTGATATAGATGAACAGTCAATCATTATACATTTCTGCACCCGCAGATGCTGAAGGCATGATAAATAGTTAAACATATTCCAATTACATGTAATGAGGTCCTCATTATGACTCCACATGTTAAAAAGGTCAATCTAGAAATTCATTGAAGCATAAAAAACAAGAGATGTTTGTAAAACATGTATACCCCCCAGACCCCCTGACCTTTGATCTAGTGACCTCAACTATAGAGGTCACTAGTGGTCATGACTAATCACCACAGCAACTTTGACGTTCCTAAGCCAAACCACTAATCATTTATTGATCTGAAAACATTTCACAAGTTAAGGTAATGGTGACCTTGACCTTTGACCTAGTGACCTCAACAACTATAGGGGTCATCTAGTGGTCACGACCAACCACCACAGCAAGTTTGAAGATCCCGAACCAAACCATTGAGCAGTTATTAATCGGAAACCATTTCACCAGTTACGGTCATGGTGACCTTAATCTTTGGCCTAGTGACCTCAAAAACAATAGGGGTCATCTAGTTGTCATGACCAACCGCCACAGTAAGTTTGAAGATCCTAAGCCAAACCCTTGAGCACTTATTGATTGGAAACCATTTCACCAGTTAATGTCATGGTGACCTTGACCTTTGACCTAGTGACCTAAAAACATCAGGGGTCGTCTAGTGGTCATGACCAACCACCACAGCAAGTTTGAAGATCCTAAGCCAAACCCTTCAGCAGTTATTGATTGGAAACCATTTCACCAGTTAAGGTCATGGTGACCTTGACCTTAGACCTAATGACCTCAAAAACAAGAGGGCTCATCTAGTTGTCATGACCAACCACCACAGCAAATTTGAAGATCCTAAGCCAAACCCTTGAGCAGTTATTGATCAGAAACAATTTTACCAGTTACGGTCATTGTGACCTTGTCCTTTGACCTAGTGATCTAAAAACAATAGGGGTCATCCAGTGGTAATGACCAACTACCACAGCAAGTTTGAAGATTCTAAGCCAAACCCTTGAGCAGTTATTGATCGGAAACCATTTCACCAGTTAAGGTCATGGTGACCTTGACCTTTGACCTAGTGACCTCAAAAACATTAGGGGTCATCTAGTGGTCATGACCAACCACCACAGCAAGTTTGAAGATCGTAAGCCAAACCCTCGGGCAGTTATTGATCGCAAACCATTTCACCAGTTAAGGTCATGGTGACCTTGACCTTTGACCTAGTGACGTCAAAAACAAGAGGGTTCATCTAGTTGCCATGACCAACCACCATAGCAAATTTGAAGATCCTAAGCCAAACCCTTGAGCGATTATTGATCAAAAACCATTTTACTAGTTAAGGTCATGGTGACCTTGACCTTTGACCTCAAAAACAATTGGAGTCATCACACCACGATTAGATGATTTTTTAGAAAGGTATATGAACAAAGGAACATTTAATGCTGGCAGAACTTGTAGAATTATGTTGTCTAGTAGGCAAACAGTAGACCCTGCACTACAGGAGCCACCTGACCTGGGTTTGAAGAGGTGTGGGAAGGTGTTCTGGTAAAGAATCAAGCAGTCATCTACCTAAAACTCTTCTTAACAATCATGACAGAAAATCAACAAAAATGTACAAGTTACAGAGAAAGACATACAACACTACAGGGTCCCTCTCAAGCAACCTCTCAATATATTCAACTGTTCAATATTCATGTAAGAAAAAACAATATGAACTAGACCTGTAAGCCACAGGCTAACGAATACCCCCATCTGGCTGCGTTAAGCGAATAAATTTCTATTGAACAAAATATGAGCTCGAGGAAAATCTGATAGGCTATTGAGACTGCTTTATTAACCCTTTACTTTATGAATATTCATGTAAAAGAAATAATGGTAATATTATTTAGATTAACTTTTATAATGGCATGATGAACAAAGAATCAGATCAACATTATTTCATAAGCAAACTGAGCAGATCCTGATCAGATGGTGTCCTATAGGAGTCTTCTGATATATCTACTCATTTGCAAAGGTGTCAAAAGTGTATAGAGTAAAGGGTTAACATTGGACAATACCAAAACGATTAACAAGACAAGGTATCACAAAAATATGTATGCATGTTCACAAACAATGAATGGCTAACAAGATCACTATATTAATTATCAATATTAACATTTTCTAACATTTAACCTTTTCAGTGTGGGAAACGAGTCACTAATATCCTTTACAAACAGTGTAGACCCAGATGAGAGGACTACCAGAGGAGCCTTCTCAATAGTGTCTGCACTGTTTCTTTAACCCTTCTCTTGCTGAATTTTAAAATACATTTCTCCTACTTTACCCATGCCCTGTTGTATAATTACATATATCTTCACTGTGTACAAGTATTTCGCTGTGCAATCACTGATGTGGAGTGCACCGGTTGCACAATGAATTTGTAAATAGTGCAGACCCTGATGAGAGAGCTCCTGCAGGAGCTGTCTCTTCTGGGTCTACACTATTTACAGGTAGGTATATTGACGTGAATAGCCAGCGAAGGGTTAAAACAATTCCCGGAATATTCACGGTAATTTTGACCCGTTTGAAATTTGGAATGTTCCATTTGACAATTCAGCATTGAAAGGGTTAATGAAATATAATAATTGCGAATAATAATTATAATCTTAACAAATACAAACAAGAATCCTCAAATAAGCTATGACAAAAGGAGTCTTCAGGGTTGCACACAGTGTACATAATAATCTGCCTACAGTGATCATACAATTAATGAAGACACATGGGAGTCTATGATAGCAGGTGGCTGCTCAACCACACACACACACGCCTTTCCACACATTTGGAAACAGAGTAGACCCAAATCAGACATCTCTTGTAGGAGCCATCTGACCAGAGTCTGTTCTGTTTTCTAATTGAATTTGATAGATCTGTTTCTTTACTTTCTTAAATGGCTACAATTTTACACATTCCATATTTCATTATAAATATTTTGGCCATGAATATTCAGTAGGTATTGGACTAAATATAGAACATGTAAAGGGTTAACATATCCTGAAAGTGGAAAATCCTTCGAAAGCAAAAGTAGCAATGCAACAAGATGTGTTTGTTTAACACTATGCCTCGCCCAATTTTACCTTACGGTCATGATTGTCATCATTAAAAAAAAAGACTTCGCGAAATCAACTCGGGGAAGTGGTGACAGGAATCTCTGATATACAGATATACATGCACAAGCAATTGCAAAAGTTATCCCCCTTATACAAAACTTCTCCATTTTTATTTCCAATGCAGGTGAAAACACAGGTACGCATTTTAAGGAAGTTTTAGTCTGTAGACCACCAAAACATCAACCGAAAATTATATATTCAATTTCGAATAAAATATGACTATAAAATATCGTTAAATCAAGATTCCAAAGTGAATCATTTCGTGGCGAAACGGCGGGGGCTCACCCCGGATGTTAGTAACATCTACATCTACATCTACATTGGTACTCCCTACTGTCAATTACTGACAATAACAGGAAGGTCGGGGACAGTGTTAAAATAGTTATGGGGTTATGACATGATACATTCAGTGCAAAGTTAACAGTTCAGTGATAAAAATAAGTTAAAAATGTAATTTTAAAAGACTAACTATGCGATTAAGGGTTGTGAGATCTGAGGCTAGCAGTGAAGCTTGAGAGACTGTCACTGTTCTTAATCTTTGTGTTGTGCGGCAGTTTATTCCAAAGTCTGATAGTACGTGGAAAGAATGAGTTTGCATGGTATTGTGTTCTGGAGAAAGGTATGATGAAGTTGAGATTTCTGGATGGTTGAAGATGTTTATGATCTACTACTATCAAGTCATTTGAGATTTTATATAGCATTATGAGTGAGGCATTATTTCTTCTTTCTTCTAAAGTTGGCCATTTAAGGGTGTTTAACATGATGGTAACATCAACGAGCTGTAAGACAGCATGCTTATTTTGTGATGGTTGCCGTCTTACAGTCTCATGGCAATACGTCAAATACGGGGTGAAAATCGTTAACTTTCTAATTTACATTCTGTTTATATTGGACATAATTTTCAATGTAAATCTGCACTTTTGTGGTAATTACATCAATCTATTCTAACAACAACCGACCTCAGATACACTCATAAGCCAAGGGGGATGGTCGTTTCGTCGACCTTCCCGTTTGTCGACCTTATTTTATATAGTAGACCTAAAGTTGTTTCGTCGATCTTTAAATATTACATTGGGATTAAGTTTTCACACCAATGTCCCGGCTATCGCAGCTATGTATTTGATGTTAAATGTTTAAATAGACGTGTGACGGCAATTAGCGCACACTGCAGACTTCTTAGTTTATACCCACATATAATCATGGTATATTTGATAAAATCATTGTTCAGATCCAGACCAAGGTCACGTTACGGGTAGATTCTATGTGTATAAGTTAAGTATAATTTAAGTTATTAGCTGTTAAAATATTTACTGACGCATGCTGGCAGTTATAGCACACTGCCAATTTCATAGTTTAGACCCAGATCTAATCACTTTATATATTTGAAAAAATCGTAGCAGACTTCAGACCCAGATCAAGACCACATTAGGTGGTATATTCTATGTGTATAAGTGAAGTTTTGTTATTAGCTTAAAAATGGATGTGTGCTGGCAAATATCACAAACTACCGATTTCATAGTAATTTAGACCCAGATCTAATTTTTTTTTAAAAATTGGTCTGTTTTTAAACTATTAAAATTGTGTTGTTTTTGTTTCCTCACCATTATTGTGTGTTTTATCAATATAGGCATTTGATGTTAGCCTATCCAATAGGCGCGTGCTGGCAATTATCGCAAACTGCCGATATTATAGTTTAGACCCTGATCTAACTCACATTATTATTGTTATATATCTGATAAACCGGTTTAGAAACAGATCACGTTTGATCAAATATAACGCGGTTAGACCTGGGTGTAAACAACTATAAAATCGGCAGTTTTCCATAATTGCCAGCACGCGCCTTTGGGATAAGCTAGCTAACATCTATTGATTATTAACCCTATGCTGTGTATTTTGGGTGCTGACTTTCTGGCACTTAATACACAAACTGATAAGGCGGGTTACTATCACAGAGGATCAAGGTAAAATTTCATAACTTCATCTCTTATGGCCCTGGACACTGCAGGCCTTTTAAGGAGCACTCCAGGGAATCAATAATCAGCACAGCTGGAGACTGTGTATTAGGAGTGGGGGTGGGGGGGGGGGTAACTTATGATGGATCTTTGAGATGCCTTTAAGTGGATTAAAAGCAACCAAAAAATGTAACTGACTTCAGAAGTTTTCTTGTCAGGTACATACATTTAATACATATTTATACTGTTCTAAGTACTGCATATGTAAGAATTATGTCGTATTTTGGAAGAAAATCCAACCTGAGAATCATTGGTGTGTGCTGAGGAATGTCCTAACCTAAATCAGTTTTAACGCCTGTGTACTCTGCCGGGATATCGTTAAAACCGAAAGTAGCTCGATATCACCATTTAGAGTACACCAATGTGAACTACCCGGATGAGATCTTTGTCTTTTGTACGTGGATATTGAAATGGTGATTTTATCTTATAATATAGCATATGCACACGGGAAGTTTTAACCATGTATGTATCAAACAAAACTAAGTACCTGGTCATTATCACAACAGGTAGTGTTTGTCCAAATAAATCACTTGTAAGGAAGTGATTTAATCAGGATCTACTCTATTTGTCATTGATAGTTATATTTATTTTAGAATACAAATCCACATCTAAAATGTTGAGGCAAAATGATATAAAGCCATGTATGTATCAAACAAAACCAAGTACTTGGTCACTATCACAACAGTTAGTGTTTGTCCAAATCAACCACTTGTAAGGAAGTGATTTAATCAGTATCTACACTATTTGTCATTGATAGTTATATATATAGTTGTTTTAGAATATAAATCTAAATCTAAAATGTTGAGGCAAAATGATATAAAACCATGTATGTATCAAACAAAAGTAAGTACCTGGTCACTATCACAACAGGTAGTGTTTGTCCAAATCATCCACTTGTAATGTATATATAATTAACTTTGATACATCTAAAAAACACATCACACATTCAATCAGTAGTTTAGTATAATCCTCTTTAATTGAATTTAATATATAATTATGACTACTGAACATTGATACCACTAAAAACAACTAAAAACAACCTCATTAGTACATTAGAAATTATATTAAAAAGTAAAATTAGAATTATGCTTTAACTCCTATTTTCATTTGCAGATTGTAACTTTAAATTTGAAATTTTAAAAATCTTGCTTTGAATTTATGTTCTGAACATTGATACAGCTAAACACAACCTCATTAGTACATTAGAAATTAAATTAAAAAAATCAAAGTAAAAAGTAAACTAAAGCCCAGTTAACTATGAATGCATTCTTCATTTATTCATAATTTTGACCTAATTTTGATTATGCTTTAACTTCTATATTTATTTGCAGATTGTAACTTTAAATTTGACAATTTAAAAATCTTGCTTTTAATTTATATTCTGATTGAGGGTTTCTTCTTCAAATTATCTAAAAGTTGATTTATAACCCAATTATGTTAACATATGGGGTTTTGTCAGCCTTGCCACATTTGGCGATGGGGTTGTGTCCTTTGGGGTTATGTCCTACTGGGGTTTTGTCCACATGGGGCTTTGTCCGTACCCAATCTTAAACCACTAGTATCTGATAGTTTCTTTGATTAATATAGATCTAGCTTAGCTTAATATAGATCTAGCTTAGCTTTTTATTTCAGTAATTTTGTGACAGGAGATATGAACAAACTCAAGTATGCCTCACAATGGACAGTCAATACTGTACAACTCGTCAAAACTGAAGTTGATGTTTGTGGTACTGGGTGTGATCTTCCTCAATGAGCATCTTATCTATGTCATCCAAAGCTATAGATGGCCAAGCTTACCCATCAAAGAAAGGTATGTTAAATCTTTGCATTCTAGCAGCTATTTATGATTACCTATTCAAATGTTTTTGATCCAGATGAGACACAGAATCACTTCCTGTCCCATTAGGGTCCAACCAATCTGACACTGACTATAAAATGGAAGAGAATTTAACCCATTAACCCCACAAATTGTTCTGTGTCCATGTGCTATTATAATTTATAACAGTTAATCTAATTAATATTTGTGATATCATTATTTTTTACCGGTACATGAATATTCATAGAGTAAAGGATTAACTCATTTATTCCCATAATATTTAAGGAAAACCCATCCAGGTATTAGTTTGGAACCCGTCCATTTTTCATGTTGAAGGGGCACAGCAAACAATTATATCCACTGATATCAGTAGGGTCAGCAAACAGGACAGACTCTGATCAGAAGGCTACATCAGGAGTCCTCTGGTCTGGGTCTACACTGTTTGCCGACATTTTTTAAGGAACACTCGCTGGTTGCTAATGGCTTCAGACATATGCTAGCTTAATGCACAGCAAATGTTATCCAGAAAGCTACCACAAGAACTCAATCTCTGCATTATTTTTTCTGCATTAACCGTTTAACTGAATGATGTAATGCCATCAGAGATATTAAACAATTATTCATTGTGATATAGGAACACAGGAACTTTTGATCATTGCAGAAACTGTAGAATTAGATCAATATTATTTCATAAGCAAACAGAGCAGACCCTAATCATACATCTCCTGCCAAAACCGTCTGATCTGGGAATACTTAGTTTGCAAAAGGGTAAATAGAGGAGCAGTCTTATTTGGGTGCACTCTTTTTACAAAGGAGTTAACCCTTTCCTCCATAGGCTATTTTTAGACCCAACCTTTTTGAATGAATCTTCCCAAATGGAGCATTTACTAGAGAAAAGTAAAATTTTAGAATTTTGTAGTTTGAAACCATCGTGATAAATAGAGCATTTGCTCCTATAAAAGAAAATGCTCTATTTATCACAATGGTTTCCAGAAGTGGTTATTACAGAGGCATAGAAAGGCGTATTTATGGAGGAAAGGGTTAAAAGCCATATTATCTATGTACATGTAGTAAAGGGTTAAACATCCATCTGCTTTTAACTCTTTGCATACTAGTGGCAAATATGTGATTACCTATGCACACAGTTTGGATCTGTTAATATGGATCTTAGCCACCCTTTACTTCATGAATATTCATGAAAGACTCAGCCAATTATGAATATACAGTAAAACCCCTCTAAACGGGACATTCAATTTAGTATAAATATCTGTCTTTGAGACAGGTGGCAGCTTAATGCAGAGTGAAAGTCATGTAGAAAGCTTCTCCAGGAACCTTCTGCATGACTTTCACCCTGCATTAAGCTGTTACCTGCAAAAAAGTATTCTTCTGTACTAGAATTCTGATTAAGAGAGGTTTTACTGTTATTAATTCTTGTATAAAATAAAAGGAAAGTCATTGTATTTGATTTCCATTACTCAGAGCGGTGAAATTTTTACCTGTGTAATTTTCGGAAGTTACATCATGCTTCCTTCGTCGGCACTGACTGTTTGACTAGTAATGAGTAATGGAAATCAAATACAATGAATCATCCAGAGCATGGAAACAACCTTTTTGGTTGTAAAAGGAAAGTCATTGTCATAGAAAACTGTGGAGCATCAGATTTGAGATTTGTTATATATATGAGCAAAATAGCAGACTGTTGTAAGGCAGCTCTTTGAAGAGCTGTCTGATAATGGGTCTACACTGTTTGAAAATTCATTCAAAGACATAATTATCATAAAGGTTTTTAAAAACAGGATCAGAACTTTAGGGCTTACCCTTCATTTGAAATGAACCTATCTTAAAAAGGAAAACATTAGGTCTTAATCATGAAGAGAAATAACTTTGAAATTGTAATCAATTGAATTACCAACATGTAACTCATTTAACCCTTTACTCCATGAATATTCATGTTCGAAATAACATCATGAATATTAATTAGGTTAATTGTTATAATAGCACATGGACACAGGAATATTTTGGCCATGACAGAAACTGAAGAATCATATCTGTATCATATGTTAAGCAAACAGAGCAAATCCTGATCAGACGGCTCCTATATGTGCCGTCTGATCTGGATCTACTCTGTTTGTAAAAGTGTATTTATGGAGTAAAGGGTTAAATTTTATAAAGGCATATGTATGCAGGAATGTTTTGTATTGGTAGAAACTGTAGTGGGATACGTTGTAATTTCATTTATATAAGCAAACAGAGCAGATCCTGATCAGAAGCCACCTGCAAGAGCAGTCTTATCTGGGTCTACTCTGTTTGGAAAGGTATGAAAAAGCATTTATTTAAAGGAAAGGGTTAACCCATTCATCCATAGGCTATTTTTAGACCCAACCTCTTTGAATAAATCTACCCAAAAGGAGCATTTACTGGAGAAAAGGAAAATTTCAGATTTGCGTAGTTTTGAAACCATTGTGAATCCATAGGAGCAAATGCTCTATTTATCACAAAAGTTTCAAGAAGTGGTTATTACATAGGCGTAGAAAGGCGTATTTATGGAGGAAAGGGTTAAAATAAGAATGTTCATTGAGAACTGAAGCAGTAGGCAGTTTTTGAAGACAAAAGTTACTTGGTGTTAAAAGAGTATACATGTAAATTCAATGTTCTTGTTTTTCTTTGCCAGTGCTGACATCAAGACACAAGTTGTACTTATAGTAGCTGACCCACAGATTCAGGGTTACCAGGATGAACCAATATTTCCTATTGGAACCTTGGCCAGATGGGATATTGACAGGTATGATGGAAAAATGATCTTATAATTGATACCAAATGCTACTTCAGAGCAACTGATAAAGGTGCATACTCAAATACTAAAATCGTTATTTCTCCACCAAACCCTATGTTGTGACCACTCTTCAGAATCATCTCTTTGAGAAATAAAGAAGTTATTCTTGAAACTGTTTTAAATTATGCATCTTATTTGGACCTCTGCTGCTATATAAGCCTACTCTCAGACATAATAGATAAGATGATAATCTAAATTCCTTATTTCTCCCCCAAAACTCTTATTATCAAATAAATACCAACCCAATTGGGTTGAATTGAGAAATGGTATATTGGAGATTTCTTAGCCCTTTACTCCATAGATATGCCTTTGCAAATGGAGTAGATCCAGATCAGATGGTTCCTTTTGGGAGCTGATTAAGGGTCTGCTCTATGGAATTATATGTAGCTTATGGAAATCCTCCTACTATGCCTTTAACCCATTCCCTCATATTTACGCCTTTTGACGCCTCTGTAAAAGTGACTTTCTGAAACCATTGTGATAAATAGAGCATTTGCTCCTATGGAGCAAATGCTCTATTTATCACAATGGTTTCAAAACTACACAGTTCTAAAATTTCCCTTTTCTCTAGTAAATGCTCCTTTTCGGTAGATTTATTAAAAGTGGTAAGATCTAAAAATAGCCTATGAGGTAATGGATTAATTACTGCAAGTTTGTTTCAGTTTATGGAAGTCCTACTATAGTTATAACTGCTTCAAATTTGTTTCAGTTTATAGAAGCTCTTCCTCTGTGCTAATAACCACTACAAGTTTGTTCCAGGTATTTCTGGAAGTCCTTCCACTATACTTTTAACCACTACAAGTTTATTCCAGGTATTTATGGAAGACCTTCCAGTATGCTTATAACCATTGCCAGCCTGATGTGATAGTGTTCCTTGGTGACTTGTTTGATGAGGGAAGCAAGGCTACACCCAGGGAATACACTGCAACCCTAGACAGGTTCTACAGTGTCTTCCCTCAAACACGTTACATCAAGGTATGAACAGTACAACAGAACAGTGTCATTGTAAACAAAGGATGCATCTATGTACTAATGGATGATGGTCATCAAATATTCCATTAACCATTTCAGTGCAGGAAACAATGCACTTTGCAAACAGTGTAGACTCAGGTGAGAGATCTCCTAGAGGAGCACTTTCATCATGGTTTGTACTGTTTGTCATGTTATAATTTGATTTTAAAAAATCCCTAAATATTCACAGTAAGCTTGACTTATTTGAATTTTAGAATAGTCTATTTGAATTCTGTGTGGCAAGGGTTAAATAACATCAGCCATTTCAGCACTATTGGCCAATTTATGATTATCTTTGTAAATAGTGTGGATCCAGATGAGATTTTTGTACATGAAAGTTGCTTAATGTTAAAGGTGTTTACTTATCCCTCTTCTTAATGAATGTTCATCTATAAACATTTTATGCTGGAATATGAAGGTCTGATTGTTTTTCCATGGAAGAAATTGTTGAATCAGATCTGTAATATTCCCATTTTAGCAAACAAAGCAGGCCCTGATCAGACAGATTGTAGCAGGAGATGTCTGGTCTAGGTCTACCCTGTTTGCAAATGTGTAATATGCTTCTTTATTTAGTTCACCTGAAAGGGTGAAAGTATAAACACCTTTCACACCTTTGCAAACAGGATAGACCTGATCGGACTGCTCTAGTAGAAGCTGTCTGAAGAGGGTCTGCTCTTTTGCTTATGAAATTATAATAGATCTGACTCAACAGGTTTTTATCAAATATTTATTTGTATATATGCAATATAAAAATATCAGCTAATGAATATTCATGATGTCATTATTTCTAACATGAATATTCAACAGGGAAAGAATTAAGGGTTAGAGGGTTACCATCAGAAAGTAGGGATCACTTGCTTCAACTTCAGACTGGTTGCAGTTGAACTGTTGTACTTTTTATGGAATGGCCCTGTCTGTCCATCCATCTGTCCGTCTTTCTGTCTGTCTGTCTGTAACATCTCGAACTCAAGTTCTGCTTGATAGATCCTTCCCAAATTTAACCACAATGTTTATCTGGACATGCTACAGTGGCATGCCCAGTCTCGGTATGTATATCGACGGTCAAGGTCACACATTTGGACTTAGAATTTGCGTTTAGCAAAAATGTTAACCTGTCTGTCTGTAACATCTCTTACTCAAGTTCTGCTTGGTGGACCCTTCTCAAATTTCACTACAATGTTTATCTGGACATGCTACAGTAGCATGGGTGTTTCCCGGTACGTTTATCCAAGGTCAAGGTCGCACAATTGGACTTAGAATTTGTGTTTAGCATTTGCGTTAAGCAAAAATGTTAACCTCAATTTATGTGGAACACATTTTTGTAAGTCCACTTATTTACATAACCCTTTGCGATAAAGCTTTGAAACTTGGAACACTTGTTCACCATAACAACCTGCATCTGTATGCAAAAGTACATAACTCTGTCAAGCATTTTGACAGAATTATGTCCCTTTTTTCACTTAGAATTTTTGGTTACGGTTTTTGTTAAAGTCCACTTATTTACATAACCCTTTGAGATAAAGCTTTGAAACTTGAAATGCTTGTTCACCATCAGAAGCTTCATCAGTAGACAAGAGTAAATAACTCTGCAAGCATTTAGACAGAATTATGACTATTTTAATTTAGAATTTTTGGTTAAGGTTTGTTGTTAAAGTACGCCTATTTACAACCCTTTGAGATAAAGCCTTAAAACTTGGTCGCACAATTGGACTTAGAATTTGTGTTTAGCATTTGTGTTTAGCAAATACGTTAACCTCAGTTTATGTTGAGTAAGACCTCGACAGGCGTATATTGTGCCCACCGGCACTCTTGTTTTTCATGAATAGCTTATACAGTAAATCCCCTCTAAACCAGACATTGAATTTAGTATAAATATTAGTCTTAGAAGCTGTAGGAGCTTTCTGCATGGCTTTCACCTTGCATTAAGCAGTCACCTGCCTAAATGTATCTAATATCTTCTCTATTAGAATTCCAGTATAGAGGGAGGTTACTGTACCATGCTTTTACTTTGCCATCACTGAGGGTTTAAAGTATTTGTGTCTCTGGTCATGTCTTTAAAAAGAAAGTGAGAGGGGTTGAATTTGAGAATTGAAAAAGACCACAAACTTATAAACAGAAGTTCAATCTTTCCCAGTTGTAAGACATAATCATTATATTGACATCATGAATATTTATTGGCTACATTTGTATAATGGCATATGCACACATGAATATTTGGTGTTGGAAGAAACTGTAGAGTCAGATCTATTATTATTTCATAAGCAAACAAACCAGGCCTTGACTGTTATAGGTGCCATCTGATCTGGTTCTACTCTGTTTTCAAAAGGGTGAAAAAGCATTTCTATGAAGGAAAGGGTTAGCCATGTCTAAATTGAAGAATTAGAAATGTTATAAGGAACCAGACTCAGATTGTTGTCCTTCTGAATATTCATGGTGTAAATGGTTTGAAAAAATGGGAGCAAATTGAAATAATGAGCTTTGAGAACATGTGGAGATTGGGTGTCTGAATACTTAGGTTAGATAGTTATACCCCCCACAACGAAGTTTGGGGGGGTATACTGGAATCAGGTTGTCCGTCTGTCCTTCTGTCCGTCCATCTGTCCGTCTGTCCGTCCGTGGACACAATTTTGTCCGGCCTTCTTCTTCTACAGTTTTGTTTCAATTTTGTTGAAAGTTCATATATAGCCATATGACCATATAAACCTGTGCACCGCATATTTCCGTTATGAACGCACCACTACTTCAGGAGTTATCTCCCCTTTTTAGTCCCCTACTTATGTTTTCTGGTTTTCTGGACTTTTTATGGAAGTGACTCGAGATATCAACTCAATATGTAGTACAAAGCTAAATCTAGATAAGTTACAGCTTATGTTACAATCTCAGCCCGGTTGAATACTTATTTCCAGAGTTATTGCCCTTGAACTTTAATTTTTTTTCTTCAAATTTGGGATTTACCATACTTTTTTTGGAAGTGGTTATTTGGCATAAAGCTAACTCTAGATGAATTACAGCTTAATTCCCAATCTCAGTCTGGTTGAATAATTTTTGCCAGAGTTACGGCCTTTGAACTTTAATTTTTTGTCAAATTTTCAATTTTCTGGTCTTTCTTTGGAAGTGGTTGGAGATATTAACTTCATATTTGCAATAAAGCTAAATCTAGATGTGGTATAGCTTAAGTTCAAATATGGGTCTGGTTGGATAATTTTTGTCAGAGTTATTGTCCTTGAACTTAATGTTTTTCTGAAAAGGTACCTAGTTTTAGAACTTTGGATTTGACAAAAACCTCATGAAACGGTCTTGTTTCTCTGAATTATTCTTCATTTTTATTACATAAATTAGATTGGGGCATGTATTGTTTTTAAATCTCTTCATGTTTCGGTATGTACATATGTTCAGATTGATGATAGGTGTTCTGACAAGCAGACAGGTGGGGGGTATTCGTTAGCCTTTGGCTTACAGTTCTAGTTTATTTCAGACGATCTATATCCCAGGGGATAATGATATCGGTGGAGAAGGCAGGGATCTGCTCACATACCGGAAAGCAAAGAGATTTGAAGAACATTTTGGAAACACCACTGACTTGATCAAGTTTGGCTTCGTTGATTACATGAAGGTAATCGTTTTATTGACTTTTGTTTCATTCCTAGAAGAGACTTTTGAGCAGGGTCTGCATTGTTTTCCATTCAGAATCTTCAAGCAAATCATGAATCCTTTAACCCATTCCCTCATATTGATGCATTTTGATGCCCCTGTAAAAGTCACTTTTAGAAACCATTGTGATAAATAGAGCATTTGCTTCTGTGAAGCAAATGCTCTATTTATTACAACAGTTACAAACCTACACAATTCTAAAAAAAATTTTTTCTTGTAAATGCTTCTTTCCAGTAGATTTATTCAAGGAGGCTGTCTAAAAATAGCCTATTGGGGAATGGTTTAATATTAAATAGACTCCACCATGCAATAATAATAGACCATTCTATGAAAAAAAACCGGAGAGTTAATGTCCCTAGTGTTAAACTTAGTACTGTGCTTTAAACCTTTACCTGATGAATATTCATGTGAGAAATGATGACATCATGAATATTCATGTGAGAAATGATGACATCATGAATATTCATAAGATGGATGTTTATAATTGCATATGAACACAGGAATGTTTTGGCCATGGCAGAAACTGTAGAGTTGGATCTAATTTATTGCATAAACAAACAACAGACCTTGATCTTAGACTGCTCATACAGGAGTCATATGATCTGTGTCTACTCAGTTTGCAAATACATCAAAAGGCATCTCTGTCAGGTAAAGGGTTAACCCTTTCCTTCATATGAACATTTTTCACACATTAGCAAACAGAGTAGACCCAGATCAGACGGCTTCTAAAGGGTCCGGCTGATCAGGGTCTGCTGTTTGCTCATAAAGTTGTAATAGATCTCACTCTGCAGTTTCTACCCATACCAAAACCACCTGTGTACATAATGCCATTATAAAAAATTAGCTAATAAATATTCATGATGTCATTACTTCTTACATGACTATTGAACAGGTAAAGGGTTAAAGAGATAGACCCAAGCAATGAAATGGGGCAGGTACCAGATTTGACATGGATTTTACCTGGTAGGATCAACACATAAAACAAATCTGCTCCATTGATGGTACATTAGCTTTTTTTGTATTTTCTAGATGGACATTGCAGCATATGGAGTGACTGAAGACAAAGTGAAGGGTGCAGAAGCCCTCAGACACAAGCGTACATCCCCTTTGCCTATATTGCTCAATCATATATCTATTCTTCCACATCCTAAGCATTTTGTATACCCGGTAAGATTGCTATAGAATATGCATTGAAAATCAATGGCTGCATTCGTTAAAATCTCTCTCCAGTAACTATTTAAAAGAAGTTAAATTGTTATTTTACAAAACAGGTGATAGCTTAACCCTTTCCCTGTTTAATGGTAGAAATGATGACATCATGAACATTATTTTTACAATGTCATAATTATGTAAAAAGAATTTTTGGGTATTGGTAGAAACTGCAGCATCAGATCCATGTGATTCTGTAAGCAAACATAGCAGGCACGGATCAGGCCGCTCCTACAGGAGCCATCTGATCTTGGTCAACTCTGTTTGCAAAGGTGTGAAAAGGCATTCTGCTTGTTTAATCACTATTGAAACGGTTACTTCAAAGAGGATGCGCTACATGTATGCTCATAAAGCTGTCACATGTTAACCCTTTCCCTGTTGTATATTCATGTAAGATTAGAAATAATGACATCATGAATATTTATAAGCTAAATTTTTATAATGGCCCATGTACACAGGATTTCTTTAGTATTGGTAGAAACTGTAGAGTCAGATCTATTATAAATTCACAAGCAAACAGAGCAGACACTGATCAGATGGCTTCTACAGGAGCCATCTTATCTGGGTCTACTATGTTTACAAAAGCATGAAAAGGTGTTTATATTAGGGAAAGGGCTAAACCTAATCATGCTAAGTGCAGCCTTACTTACATCTGAAAATATTGGCATCTCAACAGGGTCCAGGGTTATAAAGCTTCTAAGTCCAATGATCAGTGTCTCCTCTGTTTGCTTTAATAAGAACTAATATAGATTTGATTCTACAATTTCTGCCATGGTAAGAAATTCCCCTTTTCACAATACCATTACAAAAATGTAGCTATTAATTAATATCCATGCAATCATGATTTATTTGATTATCCATGAGGTAAAAAGGTTAAATTTATTTGTATTATTGTAACAACTATTGCTAAAATCTTTACTCCATAAGTATGTCTTCTAGACTTTCTATCGATGCCTTTGCAAACAGAGTGAGAGAAGACGCAGATCAGACTGATAGGGTCTGCTCTGTTTGCTTATGGTATAATAATATATAATGCTACTGTTTCTGCCATAGCCACAGCTTCCTGGGTTCATGATTGTGTCATTATAAAAAATAATCTATTTATATTTATGTTATTATTTCTTACATTAATATTCATGGAATAAAGGGTTGCCCAGGTAACTGTTTTGTAATGGTAAACTGTTAAGTCTTAATTATACATGTCACTTCAGTTTGAAAAGATATTTTCATTATTTTGTCAGGTCACTAGAAGGCTCAGACCAAAAGTCATTCTCACAGCTCACTGGCATAAGGTTAGTTTGATTCAGAAAACTATGTTTGCTACATGTTTTTAACTCTTTACTCTTTTCTATGCCTTGGCAAACAGAGTATTCCCAGTTTCAGACAGCTGCTACAGGAGCCATCTGATCAGGGTCTGCTCTGTTTGCTTTTATATTATGTGTTAATATGCCATTTAGAAAAATAAACTAATTGATATTTTTGATGTCTTTGCTTCTTTCATAAATATTCATGGGGTAAAGGGTTAAAGTTCTCATCAGTTAGCCTGTATACTGCTGTAGGTGGATGAATGATTACCTATGCAAACAGTTTGGATCCAGTCTCATAAGAGTCCAAACAGTTTGGATCCAGTCTCATAAGAGTTCAAACAGTTTGGATCCAGTCTCATTAGGGTCTAAACAGTTTGGATCCAGTCTCATTAGGGTCCAAACAGTTTGGATCCAGTCTCATAAGAGTCCAAACAGTTTGGATCCAGTCTCATAAGAGTCCAAACAGTTTGGATCCAGTCTCATAAGAGTCCAAACAGTTTGGATCCAGTCTCATAAGAGTTCAAACAGTTTGGATCCAGTCTCATAAGGGTTCAAAACAGTTTTGGATCCAGTCTCATAAGGGTCCAAACAGTTTGGATCCAGTCTCATAAGGGTTCAAACAGTTTAGATCCTGTCTCATTAGGGTCCAAAACAGTTTGGATCCAGTCTCATAAGAGTCCAAACTATTTGACGCCCCTGATTGCACTTTGGTAAACAAACTGATTATAGCTTGAGTTTTGAAAATGTAGGGGGTGAAAAACTGCATAAAAATAATTTGCTCAGCAGACTAAAGGTTCAGAAATGGGGTAGATAATCTGTAATAGGGTTGAAAATCTGTAATAGGATATATAATCTGTAATAGGATAGATAATTTGTAATAGAGTAGATAATATGTAATCCTTATCCCACAATGAACCTCCGTGGTTGAGTGGTGATGGTCCTTCACTTGTAGACACTTAGCCCCTCACTACAGTAGTTCAAAGCACACTCTGGGCACTTGGATGGTTTACGTTTATCATACAGGTATGTTCAGAAGCTTGGTAAGATGCTTAAATTAAAACATTTACACGAATAACTCCTTTATTTCTCCATCAAACCTATGTTGTGACCACTCTTTAGAATTGTCTTTTCAAGATGATTCTAATGAGTGGTCACATCTTCAACCATCCAGAAATCTCAACTTCATCATACCTTTCTCCAGAACACAATATCATTCAAACTCATTCTTTCCACGTACCATCAGACTTTGGAATAAACTGCCGCACAACAAAAAGAACAGTGACAGTCTTTCGATCTTCACTGCTAGCCTCAGATCTTACAACCCCTAATTGCATAGTTAGTCTTTTAAAATCACATTTTTAACTTTTTTTTATCACTGATCTTTTAACTTTACACTGAATGTATCATGTCATAACTCCATAGCTGGGTTTTTTAACACTGTCCCCGACCTCCCTGTTATTGTCAGTAATTGACAGTAGGGAGTATCAATGTAGAAGTAGAAGAAGAAGAAGTTTGGTGGGGAAATGACAAGTTCAGTATTTGAATTTGCACCTTTATCTATAGCTCTATATATTTTTGGTCTGCCGACCAAGGCAAATAAATGTGAACAATTGCATTATACGAGTTTTCGCATTTTCAACCCGATATTTAGAGTTACCAGGTACCTTATTATGTGCTCTTTACATAAAGCGTTAAATAAAAGTTAGGTAGTTATTTTTCATATTACATGTAAATCTCTGATCGTAGGTTCCTCTGCTTTTTGAGGTCAAGTTTTCAGGGATGTCACACTAGGGTAGACTTTAGAGAGTTCCAGAACTCAGCGGATCAGTTATTGTAGACAGTGATGTACATTGTGGCCGATTCTTGTGATAATCTTATAGTAATTATATGGCACTTATGACTGTCTGACTGACTTGGTTAACTCTAGTAAACACACAAACATGCAGTGGACACAGCCTCAATGCCATTCAATCAGATCCCTCAGCAATGATAAGCAAACAGAGAAGAGCAAGATCAGACAACTCCTACAGGAGTTGTCTGATCTTGCTCTACTCTGTGTGCAAAAGGCATAAAAGTGGGGGATTATCAAGTACAGGGATAAGGAGGTTTCACTATCATTGTTTTCTTGCAGTCTGTTTTCTTCACATGTGATGACTGCCTGGCTGACAATGAGTTTAGCTGGAATGTGAAGCGCAGAGATCTGGCTGATATAGATGGCTTTCTCTCCATACCCTTGCGTGAGACAGACTTTATGTGCGAGATAGCCGTACCCACCTGTAGTTACAGGATGGGCATGAAAGACATGGGATATGGGCTTGCCATCATAAGTAGGTGATGCTTTATATAGAAGTTAAGAAGTATCTCACTTTTCCATATTTATTGGAAAAATCACAAAATGGTTTAGTGTCTTATCGGGATAAAACATTGTACGACTCTGTAATTGTACGACTCTGTAATCATGTTTTTCTATAATGATATCTTAATGACAAAATTTAGGAAGACAAGAAGATGTATAGATTCTATTTTTCTAATACATATTGTTTAGTGTAGTGAACCATCTGCACTGTGAGCAATTGTCATATTGTTGTCTGATTCAATTCTAAAACGTTTCTCCATTTCTTTCTAAGATAAGTATCTAGAGTGTCAAGCCTCTGTACGTCCACCAAATCTTGCGTGTCCAACTCATCATATACTGATACGAGGATTTACTTCAAACTTTCACAGATGAACAACCTTGATTTAGAGATGTTCTTATAGGAAAGAATGTTTTACTCAGACTATTTTCACAATGAAACTGTTTATAATGGTATCAAATACGAGTTACAAATCATGTTTCTTTCTCTAGGTGAAGATCTGACCTTGCAGTACACAGTGTTATGGTTGCCTAGGCGATACACCATGTTGCTAGGATACCTGATTCTCATCTTGATCTATGGTATTGTTCGATTTGTGCTCAGATGTACATCAAGAAGATGACACACAGTTGACAGGCATTTAAAGTTACAGTAGCTTACAGGGCTATGTGGATAGATGTTAACACTTTCCTTCTTGCAAACGCTTTTTTCACGTCTTTGCAAACAGAATACTCCTAGATCAGACGGCTCTTGTAGGAGCTGTCTGATCAGGATCTGCTCTGTTTGCTTATGAAATTATAATAGACCTGACTACTTTTTCTACCAATGCCAAAAATTCATGTGTATATAATTATGCCATTATAAAAAATTCAGCTAATAGCCTAATACATATTCATGGCATATACATAGAATGTTTTTGGTATTGGTAGATACTGTACAGTGAGATCTACTGTAAATTTCATAAGAGACTTGAGCAGACCCCAAGAATGTTTGTATAATGGAAGGGGTTAACCCGGTCATTCATATGTTGTGACCATCTACTTAACCCTTTCCCTGTTCTGTGTTTATTACAAATTTCAATACCTACTGAATATTCATGGAAAAAATAGTTATAATGAAATATGGAAGTTGAAATATTGTAGCAATTTTAGGACGTTAAGAAACAGATCTATCAAATTCCGATAGCAAACAGAGCAGACCCTGATCAGACGGCTCCTCTAGGAGCCGTCTGATCTGGGTCTACTCTGTTTGCAAATGCGTGAAAACACGTTTATATGAGGGAAAGGGTTAACCCTTTCAGCCCTGGATTACGAGAGTGGATTGATCCATCAGTGTGTTACTATAGAGTCCACTCAGTATGAAAGGCTTCAATTTGCTAGAGAGGTTTAAGTGACAAACAGTGTAGACACAGATCAGAGGCTTCCTCTGGGAGTGCTCTGATCTGGGTCTACACTGTTTGCCAATGACATTGCATGCATGTCTGGGGTTGAAAGAGATAATCTTATTTTCTATCATAGGCAAATCGGTGATAAATCTTTGAAATCAATTTATATCCACATGAGATGTGGATATAACTCAGCCTCTCATTAGGATCTGCCAGATTATTTTTGCAGAAAAACAATGAAGGATACTGCATTTTGCAGATTGAAGCACACAATCATCTTAGCAGACAAAATTTATTTCTTTGCGACCACTCTAACAAAGATTCTTGGCTGATTAGTTAATGTTAGCTTCGGCTTGTAGTTCTCTTGTCTATATTATATATAGCAAATAGTCCAGGCTAAAACATTGCCATGCATTAGAGGATTTTCAAATAATGTGACACAGATTTTCACCACATGAAGACGATATGTCATGAGCAAGACTTTGGTCCCTTCCTTCACGGTCATTGTCAAACTTGTAGGTCAAACTTTCTTGGTGGCATATACATATAGTACATATACTGATATTCGTGTCTGGGATATAACTTTGTCATCCATAAGAAGATTTTGAAATAATTTGGCACAGAATTTTACAACAGGGAAACGATGTGTCACATGCACGACCCAGTACCCTACCTTCAAGATCAGGATAATTATGTTCATTGAATATAGGGTCTGCATAATTATATGCTTGTAGTATTCTAATAGTCATGTCCAGGCTGTAACTTTTTGATACATGGGAATATGCTGAAATAATTCATGCTTTGGCCCCTTATGTTTTGAGACATGGTGGGTCAGAGGTCAAAGTCACTCTTACCTTGAACAGGGTTATCATTTTTACTCGATAACAGAGGAATGCAAAGGCATATGATCTTTAAAAAATCAGTACACTGTTTGGTCATGACTTGCAGATGGCCACAATTGATTTTAATATCATTGGGTTAAACGGTCATGGTCACAATGAACTTTGTATACAAAATGATTTCTGATCAATAGCTAGGGATCAGAAGTCTAATTTTCCTCAAACTTTTTAAGGAGGTAGGCCATGACCTGTAGATAATCCCTATCATTTTAGAGATTGATGGATCAAAGGTCAAGGTCACTTTGAATTTGAAAAAAGTCCTTGTTCATTTAAGAAATGAATGACGTGCTTCCGGTGTTCATGAGGTTATGCAACGCATAGCTTTACGAGCAAAGTTAGTGAAGCCCGAAGGGCTTCACGTGAATCTTTGCTCGTAAAGCTATGCGTTGCATAACCCATGAACACCGGGAGCACGTCATTTATTTCTTATATTTATATTCCATTGTATTTCTTATATTTAAGAAATGAATGACGTGCTTCCGGTGTTCATGAGGTTATGCAACTTTCTTTTTAGAATAAGGTTATATAAGGACGTTGCAGGGCGAATGTAAATATAATGCCTTTATAAGAATGATCAGCTTACTAATTTTCATAAGTGATTATTTCTCATGGAAATAATCATCAGGTAAAGGGTAAACTTTTAGTAGTTCAATAACATTTGCTTACATCTGAGAAATGATAGCTATAAATAGACAGAGATAATTCTGAAACTGTGAAATATAGAGAATATTTGGTTCCTAGCTTTGAATGAGAAATGTTATCTGGCAAGGCGGATGAATATATCAGGTGAGCCGAAGGCGAACCTGATATATTCAGAAGCCGAGCCAGATAACATTTCTCATTCAAAGCTAGGAACCAAATATTCTATTTAACCTTGTCACGACAGCAAAATATTATTATTATTATTTTGTATCGAATGTACCACAAAATGCACCGCAACGTATACCCGACTCTACTGGCTCTAGACTGTTGATGACGTCACTATAAAGGCGTTATTACGTCACTAGAATTCCAAAAAGTCACATTGCTTTAAAAATGCTCAAAACAAAACCGTTTCCCCGGTTGGTTATGTGAGAAAAAGAACCTGTCACTTGACGATATCTAGACGATGTATGATTCTTGATGTGGATTTATCTAAACCAGAGACATATAAACGTAATATAGGTCTCTGTCTAAACACGGTAATTTCGCGACAAACAACTAGATCTAGTATAGATCTAGATCTAGTCTAGGCCTTAGAATATAAGTTTGGGAGAATGAAGTGAAAGAATTAGATCTAGATCTATTTAGTTTAATGGGTATCGATTGAAATCAACAAATTCGCTTTGTTAAACGTTTTTATTCAGTACTCGGTAGACGTAAATTTGTGTATTCACGAAATAAGCGTCTCGGTAAAAAAGTAGTTTCGGCTACAGGTCATGTGACCAACTGACATAATAACAAAAAGTTTATCAGGCACCTTGTTATCCGTCAGGAAAATAGGCATGTGACAGGATAAAATGAAATAAAACGCTATAGGGATGTGATATAACATTTGAATGCAGTAGAACTTGTCTTAAACCTTTCCCTCATAGAAACGTGTTTTCACGCAGTTGCAAACAGAGAAGACCCAGATCAGACGGCTCCTAGAGGAGCCGTCTGATCAGGGTCTGCTCTGTTTGCTTATGGAATTTGATAGATCTGTGTCTTTACTTTCTAAAATAGCTACAATGTACCACCTTCCAGATTTGATTATAAGTGTTTTGTTCATGAATATTCAATGGGTATTAAAATTTGGACTAAACGTAGAACAGGGAAAGGGTTAAAAGACATCAGGTGTTAGCTTAATACAGGTCAGTGGTTTCACAAAGTGACTTTTACAGAGGCGTCAAATGGCATCAATAAGATAAGATAAGATAATGTTTTATTATTGTGACTTGTGCATTGCATAAATATATCAATGACAATAGATTAAATAACAAACTCACAGGTAGCACCCAGCCCTTTGAGCCTATAAGGCACCAAAATATTGATAATATAAAAAAATACTTTTGTAGTTTTCTAATGTATCAAGTTTCTACGTACATGGGATGAACGAAAAGCGTGTTAAGCAAATGTCACAGGAAGATCTGCAACCAGTGCTGATTCAGATGAGGGGACTCCTGACGAGGCCCTTAACCTGGATCAGCTATGTTTCTCGGTCAGTGTAAGGGTATAATAACTCAAATACATTGGTCCATATGACCTTTGACTATTCACACAATAACAAGACACAGACAATAGGAGGGAAAGGGTTAAGCAGTCACCTGCACAAAGAAACACTGATGTTTACACACTTATCCTTTACTCCATCAATACACTTGTCTGAGCCTTTGCAAACAGAATAGACACAGGCCAGACAGTGTTCCTTTAAGAGCCATCTAATCTGGGTCTGCTCTGTTTGCTTATGCAATAATATAGATACGATTCTACAGTTTCTACTATGGCCAAAAAATCACATGTCTATTTGCCATTATAAAAATTAATCTAATTAATATTCATGATGTCATTATTTCTGATATGAATATTCATGGAGTAAAGTGTTAAGTGTTCACTATAAAGAGTTTCTACCCATCATCAATTCTTGATGCCACTTTAATTTGCCTGTCTGTGTGATTGAACATAATTGTTCATGGTTTTAAAGCCCTCATAAAGATGGAAGGAATATAGCCTTGCTCTTGTCTATCCATCTGTATATACACATAGATGCACAACATTGATACGTGAAGAAGGAAAGTTTTGTTCTTGCCATTTTACCAGTGTTATGGACTTTGGAATTTAATATAATATTTTATAACATATAGTGAAAAGTGCTTGATTTAGAAAATATTGCCAGGGGGCATCAGTGTTCTATGGACACTATTTTCTAGTTTGTCATAATGTTTTGGTTAAAAAATTGTTTCATAAATCCATTAATTGTATATATTATTTGGTAATCAGATTTTTTATTTGTATCCATATCTCATATTATATTCATATGATATTTATTTTTCTATTTTAAAAATAAAATCCATAACATTCCAATTTAATAATTTTACATGAAATAGCTATTGTTTTATTTTTGCCCAATGTTTATAGAAAATAAACCATTGTTTTCTGTCATAGAAAATATTTAGATATTTATGCTACAAGTAAGCATATACATGTAATATATATAGAGTGTATACATACTTTTTCTATAATTGAAAATTTGAAATGCTTGTGAATTTGTTGTGGATAAGGTACATTTAAAGACACATTATTGTGTTTATTCATTAAATGTCCAATGCATTCAAAGACACTCATGTGCTTATTCATTAAATGTCCCATGTAACCATTTCCCTGTTCTATATTTAGTCCAAATTTCAATACCTACAGAATATTCATGGACAAAATAGTTATTATGGAAGATGGAACATTGTAGCCATTTTAGAAAGTAAAGAAACAGATCTTTCACATTCCATTAGCAAACAGAGCAGACCCTGATCAGATGGTCTCTATAAGAGCTGTCTGATCTGGGTCTACTCTGTTTGCAAAAAGGTGAAAGCATGTGTATAAGAAGGAAGGGTTAAGGAAGTTCTGGTTTACTAATTATGATAAATGTCTCATTTATGGGTGTTCTATTGTAATTTGTCATTTCTAATACATGTATTGTTAAGTAGCCCATTTGGAAGGCTGTCTTGTACTCTGCCATTTCTGATCCTGTTAAGTGTCCAATTTAGGGAGGTTTTACACTACTCTGTCATATCTAATGATTGAGATTTTACTGTACTTACCATTTCTAATTCTGTTAAGTGTCCCATATATGGAGATTCTAATGTATATATACTTAGGGCTGTTCCAGGAAAAAAGGCCTGGGGGGGTAGGAACGCCGGCCAAAAATAGGGGTACCACCAACACAATTTTTTTTTTTTTACCCCCCTAAACGAGAGAATTGAAATAAGTCTGATACCCACAGCCACTAGATTTATATTTAACTTGCAACCCACCACCAAGAAAACTGAAATTTCTGGTTTAAGAGTACTTTCTAGGTTTTTTTTACCCCTCAAACTTTGACAAGTTTTACTATAAATATGAATATGCTGTTTTATGCATATAGCATTTGCAACTAAATTGTTTTCTGCATGCAAATCATATTGACAGCATATAAGTTGTTATTCTGTTATATGTAATTCGATGAAGTAAATATTCCAAAATAGGGAATTAATATAATACATAAATACTTAAACTGCTCTGATCTAATATTTCGACCACTAAGGGCCTTTGTCAAAGATTATCATGTCAAAATACACGTCACATTTTTGTTACATGCATTCAGCCATAAAATCAAAGAGAATAATGTTGATCCAGTGTCGTCATGGTGACATTGGGTTGTTTTTTAAAATGTCATGACGTCATCAAAATGACGTCATCAAATGACGTCATGGGTGCAATGACGTCATGCATGCATTAGCGCATTATCCTCTTTGATGTTACAGCCAAATGGTCTGTAGGTTCTCAGCCTCCATATCAAATCAGTTTCATGGATCTGTCTTTCAGTTCTACATGCATGGAACATCCGTTTCAAAACTACAAATCTCACATCATCACTGTTATGACCACCGATTCCAAAATGTCTATTTATTGGCTTCTCTCTCTCATGCCTCACATCACTCAAATGTTCTTTCATTCTCTCCCGAATTTCTCTCTCAGTTTCACCGACATACACCATTATATCGCATTTACTGCATTTAATTGCATAAACTACATTTCTTTCTCTACAGTTAATATTACAATGTGTCAACTAATATTAACTGTAGAGAAAGAAATGTAGTTTATGCAATTAAATGCAGTAAATGCGATATAATGGTGTATGTCGGTGAAACTGAGAGAGAAATTCGGGAGAGAATGAAAGAACATTTGAGTGATGTGAGGCATGAGAGAGAGAAGCCAATAAATAGACATTTTGGAATCGGTGGTCATAACAGTGATGATGTGAGATTTGTAGTTTTGAAACGGATGTTCCATGCATGTAGAACTGAAAGACAGATCCATGAAACTGATTGGATATGGAGGCTGAGAACCTACAGACCATTTGGCTGTAACATCAAAGAGGATAATGCGCTAATGCATGCATGACGTCATTGCACCCATGACGTCATTTGATGACGTCATTTTGATGACGTCATTTTGATGACGTCATGACATTTTAAAAAACAACCCAATGTCACCATGACGACGCTGGATCAACATTATTCTCTTTGATTTTATGGCTGAATGCATGTAACAAAAATGTGACGTGTATTTTGACATGATAATCTTTGACAAAGGCCCTTAGTGGTCGAAATATTAGATCAGAGCAGTTTAAGTATTTATGTAATTCGATGACAAAAATTATTTATTGTAAAGTTCCAGTGTTTTCAAAACTCCAGGAGCCTCAGCAGGACCAAACTTTTGGCTGTGTGCAAGATATGGAAGAATTTTCTGTCAATGGGACAATTGATACCATTTGTCAGAAATGCAATGAAAACAGTCTCCATTAGATTTAAATTTAATTAAAATACACTAATCTTGATCAGGCAGTCTCATTTAGATATAGAATCGATGAAACGTTTTCAAAATCAGTGCCCCTATGTCTTTAAAATTTTCGCCGATCTAATCTCTGGGTAACCCACTGTGTGTAAACAAGGGTTTAGTATTGTGCTTTAGCCAGACTGTTTTATTTTTGTGTGGCATTTCCTGCTCGACTGTTTTATTTCCTGCTCGACTGTCAGACCAAACGAATGTCTGGTAGGTCCTGAATGAATCTGCATGATACTTCGTTGTTAGTCCATTTACACCCCCACCCACCAAACATAGCATCTTGTGCCCAAAGTTTCTGTCAGAATGCTGATTGAATTACCGTATTTAATGCCCCCCCCCCCCCCCCCCCCCCCCCCCCCCCCCAACATTTGGAATATGTAATAACCCCCAATACAACACAATTACAATTGAAAATATTGCCCCCACCAACACAAATTTAACTCTTTATCATCCCCCACCCACAAAATTTTAATTCATCGGCGTTCCTACCCCCCAAGGCCTTTTTTCCTGGAACAGCCCTTATCATATCTAATTCTGATAAGTGGCCAACTAAGGGGGGTTCTACTGTACTTTATCATTTTCTAATTCTGTTAAGTAACCCATTTAGAATGGTTCTACTTTCTCTGCCATTAAGTTAACCAGTTATGGTATTCTGCTGTTCTCTGCCATAAGTTTACCATTTAGGGAATTCTGCTGTTATCTGCCCTAAGTTTACCATTTAGGGAGAATCTTCTGTTCTCTGCCATAAGTTTACCATTTAGGGAGATTCTTCTGTTTTCTGCCATTTCTAATAACGATATCATGGTGTTATTTTATTCAAAGTACATGTATTTGACGCTGACTGTGTTCTCAATAGAAATGTAACAATTTTGGAGGAATGTTTATAAATGATAATGTGCAATAAAACCCATCTTAAGGGACCAAATGATGAATACACATGCATGTCTTTAAAAGTATGTGGTTGCTTAATGCAGGATGAAACTAATGCACGAGTTGTCTGTATAAAATCACTCTGCATTAATTGACTATCTGCCTGTAAGACACAGGATTAGACATTCTTTGGTTGTCACTTTAGAGGGGATTTTCTGTAGTTACAGCAGTTTCACTCTACATCCTAGAAATGGAATGTGAAATGGATAATGCTTATTACACACAAACCATTGAAAATACGTTTTAAGAAGTTTACATTGTAAGTGTGTTTAGATATTGTGGTAAATGTTTAAGCTTTTTAGAGAAATGCTTCATATTTTATATTGAAAGAACAAATGTTAGATTTTATTTTTGAATTTGAATACCGTGTCATGAAAAAAGCATGAATGTTTTGATTGACCATAAGAATATATTGAAGTTTGAAGTGAATTATATATTGTACTGTACCTTAGAACCTGCCTACAATTACCATATAATAAATGCATATGGAAGTTGGTTAATGCAGGATGAAAGTAATGTAGAAAGCTCATAAATGAGCTTTCTTCACAACTTTCATCCTGCATTAAGCTACCACCTGGTGATTTTGAAACCCAAAATTAGACAATTTTAATGGTCCCTGTTGACAGGTTTTACTGTAATTATTTTCGCAGAGTCATCACTAATGATATATTAAATCTGTTCATTCTGTAAATTGTATTTAATTGTTGGTACAAAGTCTGCAGGAACTAACAATCAGAGTCTTCTCTGTTTGCAAAATAGTAAAAAGTCAGCATTACCAAGTAAAGGGTTGTGAGGGTGAAGTATTTTCAATGGTATGAATTCAATTATCCAGAATAAAGCATTCCAGAAGTTCAATGTGTTATTGTCTATATAACCGTATACTCCATGAGTATTCTTGTAAAGATTATGACATCATGAATATTAATTAGGTTAGGTTCAAGGCACATGGACAGAGTAAGTTTTAGCCAAGTCAGAAACTGTAGAATCATTATCCATGTTTATAAAGCTTTTTCGCTGAGTCTGAGTTCGTTCTCAAGTTTTTTATTGGTCAGACTCAAACTCAGACTCAACTAAAAAGCTTTATATGCATGGACCCAGATCTATATTACTTCATAAGCAAACAGAGCATACCCTCATCAGAGGAGCCATATGATCTGGATCTGCTGTGTTTGCATAGACACAGAAATGTGTATTTATGGAGTAAAGGGATGAGTCATGTCATCAAATACACTGACACTTAGGTGTGGTAAGCACTTAACACAAACCATCATAGACAAACAACATACACTGACACTTGTGTGGGGCAAGCACTTAATACAGACTATCATAACCAAACTACATACACTGACACTTGTGTGTGGCAAGCACTTACCACAAACCATCATAGACAAACTACTTACACTGACACTTGTGTGTGGCAAGCACTTACCACAAACCATCATAGACAAACTATGTACACTGACACTTGTGTGTGGCAAGTAATAAACACAAACCATCATAGAAAAACTACTTACACTGACACTTGTGTGTGGCAAGCACTTAACACAAACCATCATAAACTACTTACACTGACACTTGTGTATGGCAAGTACTAAGCACGAACCATCATAGACAAACTACTTACACTGACACATGTGTCTGGCAAGCACTTAACACAAAACATCATAGACAAACTACTTACACTGACACTTGTGTGTGGCAAGCACTTAACACAAACCATCATAGACAAACTACTTACACTGACACTTGTGTGTGGCAAGCAATTAACATAAACTACTTACACTGACACGTGTGTGTGGCAAACACTTAACAGAAAACATCATAGACAAACTACTTACACTGACACTCAGGTGTGGCAAGCACTTAATACACACCTTCATAGACAAACTACATACACTGACACTTGTGTGTGGCAAGCACTTAACACAAACCACCATAGACAACTACTTACACTGACACTTGTATGTGGCAAGCACTTAACACAAACCATCATAGACAAACTACTTACAGTGGCACTTGTGTGTGGCAAGCACTTACCACAACCCATCATAGACAAACTACTTACAGTGATACTTGTGTGTGGCAAGCACTTAAAACAAACTACTTACACTGACAATTGTGTGTTGCAAGCACTTAACACAAACCATCATAGACAAACTACTTACACTAACACTTGTGTGTGGCAACCATTTAACACAAACCGTCATAGACAAAATATTTTTTAATCTAATGAGTGATACTCTAACACAGTGTAGACCCTGATCAAAAACATGTTCTACAAACTGGGTCTGTGTTATTTACATTGTCCATATGCCCTTCCCTAATACCAACTTTAATGCAGTTTAGTTGTTCTATAATACCTTCAGCCATGTTGTAGTCTGGGTCAATGTTTATAAAACTTTTTAGCTGAGTCTGAGTTCCGTCTCAAGCTTTTGATTGGTCAGATTTAAGTTCTCAAGCTTTTGATTGGTCAGATTTGAGCCTTTGGCTCAAATCTGACCAATCAAAAACTTGAGAACGAACTCAGACTCAACTAAAAGTTTTATAAGCATGGACCTGTATTTATAAATTAAACTATGCAACCCATATACAGTTAAACCCCTCTAAACCCGACTCTCAAAATAGTATAAGTGCTGGTCTGTGAGAAAGGTCGAAGCTTAGTGCAGAATTAAAGCCATGCAGAAAAATTCCAATATGAGCTGTATAGATATTTTAATGAATATTGCAATTAGAAAAGCGTTGGCTCATCCATATGCTTCTTTTGTGAGAAGTATTATTTGAAATTGAACTAGACCTGTTTCCCGAGACGCAAAAAAATTAAAATAAAGCACGATCTATAAACAAAGCAATTGTTACTTTATCTTCGTTATTTACATTAATAGTTCAGTTAAAGATGAAATGTTCCTGAAGGATACCCTCTCTAACTCAAAGTTGCTGATTTGATGTTTGTTATTGATCTGTAGAATGAAACTAAAAGAGCATAAAAGGCTAATATATCAATTAGGCTAAACGCGTTCCATATACAGTTAAACCCCTCTAAACCGGACTTTATATAAAAATCGGTCTTGGAGACAGATTGCAGCTTAATGCAGGGCAAACGTCATGCAAAAAGCTCCTCTGGGAGCTTTCGACGTGACTTTCATCCTGCATTAAGTAACCACCTACCTAAAAGTATTTAAGTTCATCACTACAAGAATTCCGATTTAGAGGGGTTTACTGTAATCACATATATAATGTTTATGCATCCATACATTTATCATTTTTACGCAGGCTTACGTTTAATCCTTTATATAGAAACGTCTTTGGACCCCCTTGTAAACGGAATAGACCCAGATCAGTAGGCCCCTGTAGGAGCAGTCTAGTCAGGGTCGCTGTTTGGATCATATCGATTGTTGATTATAAAGATCTGATTCTACCATTTGTTTCTGCCATGGCTAAGCATTTCTGTGTCCCTGTGCCATTATAGATATGATTCTACAGGTTGTTTCTGTCATGGCTAAGCATTTCTGTGTCCCTGTGCCATTATAGATATGATTCTACAGGTTGTTTCTGCCATGGCTAAGCATTTCTGTGTCCCTGTGCCATTATAGATATGATTCTACAGGTTGTTTCTGTCATGGCTAAGCATTTCTGTGTCCCTGTGCCATTATAGATATGATTCTACAGGTTGTTTCTGTCATGGCTAAGCATTTCTGTGTCCCTGTGCCATTATAGATATGATTCTACAGGTTGTTTCTGCCATGGCTAAGCATTTCTGTGTCCCTGTGCCATTATAGATATGATTCTACAGGTTGTTTCTGTCATGGCTAAGCATTTCTGTGTCCCTGTGCCATTATAGATATGATTCTACGGGTTGTTTCTGCCATGGCTAAGCATTTCTGTGTCCCTGTGCCATTATAGATATGATTCTACGGGTTGTTTCTGCCATGACTAAGCATTTCTGTGTCCATGTGCCATTATAGATATGATTCTACAGGTTGTTTCTGTCATGGCTAAGCATTTCTGTGTCCGTGTGCCATTATAGATATGATTCTACAGGTTGTTTCTGTCATGGCTAAGCATTTCTGTGTCCCTGTGCCATTGTAGATATGATTATACAGGTTGTTTCTGCCGTGGCTCAGCATTTCTGTGTCCCTTTGCCATTATAGATCTGATTCTACAGGTTGTTTGTGCCGTGGCTAAGCATTTCTGTGTCCCTGTGTCATTGTAGATATGATTCTACAGGTTGTTTCTGCCATGGCTAAGCATTTCTGTGTCCCTGTGCCATTATAGATATGATTCTACAGGTTGTTTATGCCATGGCTATGCATTTCTGTGTCCCTGTGCCATTATAGATCTGATTTTACAGGTTGTTTCTGCCATAGCTAAGCATTTCTGTGTCCCTGTGCCATTATAGATATGATTCTACATGTTAATTCTGCCATGGCTAAGCATTTCTGTGTCTGTGTGCCATTATAGATATGATTCTACAGGTTGTTTCTGTCATGGCTAAGCATTTCTGTGTCCGTGTGCCATTATAGATATGATTCTACAGGTTGTTTCTGTCATGGCTAAGCATTTCTGTGTCCGTGTGCCATTATAGATATGATTCTACAGGTTGTTTCTGCCATGGCTAAGCATTTCTGTGTCCGTGTGCCATTATAGATATGATTCTACAGGTTGTTTCTGTCATGGCTAAGCATTTCTGTGTCCGTGTGCCATTATAGATCTGATTTTACAGGTTGTTTCTGCCGTGGCTAAGCATTTCCCTGTGCCATTATAAAAATGCAGCTTATTGATGTTGACGAAGTCAATAATTTTTGTATAAATAGTCATGAGTTAATGCAAACAATTTAGATCCCTTGGAGACGATTAATTTGGCAGACGCTCATTTACCCCAGTTTGCTAATCTATTTCCCCCCAAAAGTGCAAGAACGTGTATTAGTTTATTTGACTTGACTGTACCAGTACTCCAGTTTCGGAAATAACCTTATTATAGAGAGGAGATCGGTTGATGCACGAATCTCTTTAACGCTATGCACTTCGGGTAGCTTTCGTTGGCAAAATGTGTCGTCGTCTGTAATTTTTAAAATCAAAATGTGTTATTGTTTTCAAAACTAAATTCATGGTATTAGTTTGAATCCGAGCGCATAGGTTAACGTAACTGTCCATAGATGGGGACAATTTCATAAAATTATACTCTAACGAGCGTTCTTTGTAATCTTTAATCTGCTGCTACTACATGTACCGAGAACGGTTTAATAAGCTATATTTTATTTAGAACAGTCCATAGCCAAATGTTCATTCAATGGCTGTATTGATTCCATGGCTTTGGAAATTTGGAAGCTGTTAGAAAAGTGCACCAGTTGAACTCATACAGTGCTACTAATCTGGAATTAAGAAATGTTTTAATGAATAAGATATTCGCCCAGTAACTGATAAACTCCGAATCAAAACTGACTTTCATGTTCAATTCATCATTGAAAGCGGCCTGGTGTGTCTGTTATTTTTGTTGTTGTTATTGTTGTTTTGTGGTGGTGGCTTATTGTTTTTAAATGCATACGATACGTTTTGAAGCAGACGATATTACAATAGAACCGCTTTTATAGCGGCCACCTACTGAATAAACATTTGGGTCTTTAAAACATATGTGTTACGTACGTCCCGCAAATATTGTGTGCCCGACACCCTATATACCAATAAGAGGATATACTTCAAACTTTCAGATGAAAAACCTTGGTGTGGTGTACGTAAAAAAGGGAGTTTTTGCTCTGACCATTTTTACCAGTTATTTGGCTTTGAAATCCAAACTACTTTGACCTCTCATCTAGATCCAAACTACACTTGACCTCTCATCTGGATCCAAACTACACTTGACGTTTTATCTGGATCCAAACTACATTTGGCGTCTCATCTTGATTCAAACGTTTTTGCGAAGGTAATTACATATTTGCCATTTGCAGTGAAAGAGTTTAACCCTTCACTCCATGAATATTCATGCCAGAAATAATGGCATCATCAATATCAAGTGTTTAAGATTTACTGTTATAATATAGCATATGGACAAAGAAAATTTTTACCATGGCAGAAACTATAGAGTAATATGTACATGTATATTACAGTAAACCCCCTCTAATGCGACCACTAAAAGGGACATAATTCTGGGTGGCAGAGGCAGGTGGTAGCTTAATGCAGGTCGAAAGTTATGCAGAAAGCTCCTATAGGAGCTTTCTGCATAACTTTCGTCCTGCATTAAACAACCACCTGCTTATAAAAGCAGCTATGGTTATTCGTTAAGTGGTCGCATTAGAAGGGTTCTACTGTATATCATAAACAAACAGAGCATGCCCTCAGCATCGACAGTGTTTGTTAAGGTGTATTTATGGAGTAAAGGGTTAAAAGGCGGACTAAAATTATTATAACGACCATGATACATGGAGAATATATGGGAGCCTTCTGCACTGTTTGTCCTGCATTTAACCTCATCTATCTTAACCCTAGCCTGCTGACCAAACTTTTGTTTACACAAAATATAGCCAACCCAATTCAGTGCATTTTAGTTTTTTCCTCAAGATGCAGCTAGAGAGTTAAACAGTTTTGATCATGATGAGGTACCAAGTTACTCGGTGTCTCATCTGGTTCCAAACTGTTTGCAAAGGTAACCACGGATCCGCCGACAGCCGACTATAGGTTGAAGACGGACAGTTAGATGGACAGTAAGACGGGCGGTTTGCTGGATAGTAAGACGGGCGGTTTGCTGGATAGTAAGACGGGCGGTTGCTGGACAGTTAGATGGACAGTAAAACGGGCGGTTTGCTGGACAGTAAGACGGGCGATTTGCTGGATAGTAAGTCGGGCGCTTTGCTGGACAGTTAGATGGACAGTAAGACGGGCGGTTTGCTGGATAGTAAGACGGGCGGTTGGCTGGATAGTTAGATGGACAGTAAGACGGGCGGTTTACTGGACAGTTAGATGGACGATTAGATGAACAGTAAGACGAGCGGTTGGCTGGACAGGTAGATGAGCTGTAAGACGGGCGGTTGGCTGGACAGTTAGTTGGACAGTAAGACGAGCGGTTTACTGGACAGTTAGATGGACGGTTAGATGAACAGTAAGACGGGCGGTTTACTGGACAGTTAGTTGGACAGTAAGGCGGGCGGTTTACTGGACAGTTAGATGGACGGTTAGATGAACAGTAAGACGGGCGGTCGGCTGGACAGTTAGATGAGCAGTAAGACGGGCGGTTGGCTGGACAGTTAGATGAGCAGTAAGACGGGCGGTTTACTGGACAGTTAGATGGACGGTTATATGAACAGTAAGACGGGCGGTTGGCTGGAAAGTTAGACGAGCAGTAAGACGGACGGTTGGCTGGACAGTTAGTTGGACAGTTACCGGGACAGTTTGACGGACAGTATTTTAACGGACAGTTAAATGGACAGTTAGAACTATTCTGTTGGTCTTTAAAGACTGGCTGCACTACATTTAACATTCTATGCTATTAACTCTCTACTCTGTGAGTATTTATGTAAGAAGAAATGACTTTATGGATATCAGTTAACTGACTTTGTTATAGTGGCATATAAAATTGGGGAATGTTTGGCCGTGGAAAGAACAGTAGAATCCAATCTAACTATTCCATAACCAGGGGCTGTCTGATCTGAGTCTATTCTGTTTGCAAAGGCATGGAATACGTATTTGTAAAGGTTTTAACATTCTGGATGCGGGACAGACATGTACTGTCATTTGCAAACAGTGTAGACCCAGATAAAATGAACCCTGGAAGAGGTCGTCTGATCATGGTCTACACTGTTTGTTATTCTAGCAAGTTTGAGCCTTTCATTCTGAGTGAACACTGGTGGTCATTTCCACTCGGATGATTCAGCGTTGGAAGGGTTTAACCCATTCCCTTATAGGCTTTTTTTTTTATAGATCAAACCATTTTGAATTAATCTACCGAAAAGGAGTATTAACTAGAGAAAAGGAAATATTTGGAATTTTGTAGTTCGAAACCATTGTGATAAACAGAGCATTTGCTCCTATAGAAGCAAATGCTCTATTTATCACAATGGTTTCAACAGGTGACTTTTACAGAGGCGTAGAAAGGCGTATTTATGGAGGAAAGGGTTAAGCATTTTCAAACACCAGAATGGGAACGTCTGAAAAATAATTCAAGCATGCCTTTACACATAACACGTTATCTAAATATTGATGAGGCCCTAGTCTTATATACCCAGAACAAACACATCTGACCTTTACATTTGATGCCGATCGTATCAATTATGCGGCAAAACAAAGCAAGGAACCTCTGTCAAATCAATGCAATGAGGCTCTTCTGGCGGGTAGCCGGGTAAATGTCAACTTTTCAAAACGATTCGATGGATTGTTGTATAACTGCTGTGCATGCAATTAATTACGGACAATTTAAGATAAATTTTGTAAACAAACTGAACCACGACGGGTCAATAATAAGTTCTCCAGCATCATCTAATCTGAGAGACCGATCGTTTTTGTTTTGTTTTCAAAAAACGGAAAACAATTTTGAAAAAATAAGTAGACGATATGTTTGCAATAGCGTCAGTGACCCCTTAGCTCTATATCCGTGACTTGGCTCGCATTTGCAAACAGCTTGGACCCAGATGAGACGCCGAAAATTCACCAGGATCCAAACTGTTTGACACTCGGTCAATAGTTTCTTAAAATCTTAATCACACAGAAAGTACAGTACAGTAAAACCTCTCTATAACGACCACTAAATTTCATCAATTCTTGTGTGTTAAAAGCAGGTGGCTGCTTAAAGCAATGTGCAAGTAAAGCAGAACGCTCCTATAGGAGCGTTCTGTTTTACTTGCACCTTGCTTTAAGCAGCCACCTGTCCTAAATACTAATTAATAAAAACAATTTAGTGACCGTTATAGAGAGGTGTTGCTGTAGAATTTATCCTAAGCGACCATTCATTTATGAACATAGGAGTGTAAAAAAGCAGGTGGTTGCCTAATGCAGGCAAGCAGTAATACAGAAAGCTCCTATTGGATCATTCTGCATTACTCTTGACCTGCATCAACCTACCACCTGCCTTACAGACCCATACTTAGATCTCGTATTGACGGTCGCTTAAGAATTGTTCTTCTGTAATCGAAATTTGCACCAGCGTGAAACACGAGAATATCAGCCAACTTGACTTTTAACCCCTTCCTTCATATAAAGGTGCTTTCACGCATTGGCAAACAGAGTAGGCCCAGGTCACACGGCTCCTATAGGAGCCGTCTGATCAGGGTCTGCTCTGTGTGCTAATGACATTTGAATGATTTATTTCCTTACTTTCTTTATTTCATTATAACTGTTTTTGTTTATGAATAATCAGTTGGTATTGAAATTTGAAATAAGCATGCAACATAGAAAGGATTAACAAATAGTAAACAATCATAGGAATGAAGACTCAAAATCTGACCAATCAGATATTTCAGAATGAACTCGGACTCAAGCTCTAAATTTTATCGAGGCAAGTTCGCACTCCTTCAGGTCCTCTCAAGAAATCACTGTAGCTCGTTTCCTACTCTCTCCGTACCGTGTACATGTACACACGAGATAATTAATTATTCAGACCCTTCTCTATTGATGAAAATAATTAGATCGTCGACTTATTGCCTGCTTTCCGATTAAGACATGACTTTAATGCAGCCAAAAGGTAGACTACCAAAACCTAATTACCGCATAAACCGAACCTCATCAAATATTCATTCGCCAAACCAAAGTTCTCGAACTACGGCCCAAGATTTTGCAGGAATATTATATCACACCGGTCAGAAAGTAACAGAACTTTAAATGTGAATGATATTTTTAAGGATTGACAGTGATACTTGAAACTATTTTATACGGACTAAACTTTAAAAAAGTGTTACTGTACATGGTTATGGAAAAGTGGAGTATTCTGTGTGCAGTGACAATTTGTAAGTTTTTATTTTATTTTATATGAGTCTTTTTTTCACTGTAGTATGCCTGTATATATGAAGGAATAATTACAAGAATGGTGTGCCAACTTATTATTTTTGATATATTAATTGTTAATATTACAATTTAATTTCTTTTTACAGGAACTTTGGTAAGGGTCAACCATCATTTGTTTTCGCGAGTATTTACGATTTCGTTTGTTTACTTTTTTCCCCTTTTCTTTAAGAAGCATTACCACAGTAATAAACAGTTTGGATCCTAATGAAACGCTGAATAACTCATCTTGATCCAATCTGATTGCATAGATAAGAGATGCGATATTAGCGAAGAAAAAGTTAAAAGCAGAATTTCAGAGCTGAATGGTTTATCACTGTATATTGATAGAGTCAGCATGTAAAATAATAATAATGACAAACCGTGAAAAACCATGATCAGAAGACTCCTCTAGGAACCACTGATCTGGGTCTATACTGTTTACAAATGTCGGTGCACTCATATTGTTAGGTTGAAACAAGAAACAAGGCATATTACCAGGTTTTATACCATTTCATTGTCACGCGTCAGCATATCGTTCTGTCCATTATATTAGCAACCAATGCAGACCACGGTTATTTGTCACCGTGACGTGACTGATCCAAATATACACAGTTTGAAATATTTGATGGTTTCACCGTTGTCTATTTCTATTAGCGTTTGGTTATTTAATCCTTTCCGTACATGAAACAAGTCGCCAATATCCTTTGCAAACAGTGGAAAACCAGATGAGAGGGTTCCCAGGGGGGTCATATCATCAGGGTCTGTATTGTTTGTCATTTTATATGTTTCTTTTCACGATAAGCTTGACATGTTTAAATATTGGTATAGTCCATTTGAAAGTGTCAAGTTACTTAAATATTATTCATGTGCAAAAATTTTCGTCTGCTACATGGCTCTCAGTTTCTATTTTTCTTCACAACCAACATAAGAATGTCAAACAGTTTGAAAAGGCCACCGGCATGTATAGAGTTAGACAACAAGAAATAATTACTTGATTGATATACAGTAGAACCTGTCTATTGATATACAGTAGAACCTGTCTATTAATATAGAGTATAACCTGTCTATTAATATACAGTAGAACCTGTCTATTGATATACAATAGAACCTGGCTATATTGATATAAAGTAGAACCTGTCTATTGATACACAGTAGAACCTGCCTGTTGATATACAATAGAACCTGTCTGTTGATATACAGTAGAACCCGTCTAATGATATACAATAGAACCTGTCTATTGATATACAATAGAACCATGTCTATTGATATACAGTAGAACCCGTCTATTGATATACAATAGAAACCCCCCCCCCCGTCTATTGATATACAATAGAACATGTCTACTGATATACAGTAGAACCTGGTTATTGATATACAATAGAATCCCCTGTCTATTGATATACAATAGAACATGTCTACTGATATACAGTAGAACCTGGCTATTGATATACAATAGAACCTGGCTATATTGATATAAAGTAGAACCTGTCTATTGATACACAGTAGAACCTGTCTATTGATATACAGTAGAACCTGTCTATTGATACACAGTAGAACCCGTCTATTGATATACAATAGAACCTGTCTATTGATATACAGTAGAACCTGTCTATTGATACACAGAAGAACCTGTCTATTGATACACAGTAGAACCTGTCTATTGATATACAATATAACCTGTCTATTGATACACAGTAGAACCTGTCTATTGATATACAATATAACCTGTCTATTGATATACAGTATAACCTGTCTGTTGATATACAGTAGAACCTGTCTATTGATATACAATAGAACCTGTCTGTTGATATACAGTATAACCAGGCTATTGGTATACATTATAACCTGGCTATTGATATACAGCAGCATCTGTCTATTGATATACAGTATAACCTGGCTATTGATATACAGTATAACCTGTCTATTGGTATACAGTATAACCTGTCTATTGATATACAGTATAACCTGTCTATTGATATACAATAGAACCTGTCTATTGATATACAATAGAACCTGTCTATTGATATACAGTAACACCTGTCTATAGCGACCATATACTGAATAGACATTTGGGATTGCAAGAGCTGATGGTTGTTTAATGCAAGACGAAAATATTTCAGAAATCCACTTCTACATTACTGTCGGTCCGCATTAACCCTTTCCCTGTTCGATGTTTATTCAAACTTTCAATACCTACTGAATATTCATGGACTAAATAGTTATAATGAAATTTGGAAGATAGAACAGTGTAGCCATTTAAGAAAGGAAAGAAACAGATCTTTCAAATTCGACAGCAAACAGAACAGACCCAAATCAGACGGCTCCTATAGGAGTCATCTGATCTGGGTCTACTCTGTCTACAAAGGCACTAAAGGCGTTTGTATGAAGGAAAGGGATAAACTATCACATGCCGTAAAACGTCCACAGAATTAGACTTTTGTTAGATGGTCCGTTTAAAACATGTCTATTCTATTGGAATTTAACCAGATCACTTTGTTTCAAAGTATCAGAAGGACCATACAAAATTTAATATTAGCGAAAATTTCAATCAGATTATATAAATTGTCATTTTAACCATTCAAGCTATGTTTAGGAATGTTACATTATAAGTGAACTGATGCAGTGTGCTAAGTTTACTAGTTAAGAAATATTAATCACTTTTCGGATGGTTTAAATACCTTTACGTTATAACTATTCATGGAATATCAATTAGGTATATCGTTACTGCTAAGCTTTGTTAATTTTAGTGAAATTTCAATAACAATCACATTATGAGAAGAATATATGCTTCATTAGTTATTTCACGCAAACACTACAGTTTCAAGGTCAATGTCTCACATACCGTTCACAGCTTTCATTACAAAATATGGCCCCTCCAAAGCTGTGATGCTTGCTAATACATGATCATAGAATATGGATCTCATTATAAGACGCCCATTTCTCCGACGTTTCATCTATACACTTACCACAAGTACCCAATATATATAACATTTCTGCACCAAACAATGGATGTATTACCTATATTGAATCATTTGTTAATAAAATACTTCTTTGTTTAATTACGTTTCTTCCTGCATTGCGATAAAACCTTCAATCTTTGGTTTTAGCTTTGTGGCTTTGTGCATTATTTCTTAATGTTTGATGGGTTCAGTGTAGTTGTCCGTCTATAGTCACCGTTAGATTTTAAAATTTAACAGTGACGCTCACGCAGTAATCAGTCATAGAAAAATGTCCTTAGCATATCTCCTATGTTATTTGAGGAAGGAATGCCACATTTATTGTTTCAGTACAGCTTTAGATGGAGGAGTGTCGCGTAACGGTTTGAGGTCACTGTGACCTTGACCTTTCAACTCAGCTGAATAAAAAATGTCCGGAGCACACCTCTTGTATTATGTGAGGTAGAAATGCCAAAGTTGATTTTGTAGTACATCTTGTTATGGTAGAGTGTCGCGTGAGAGTTTTATGTCATTGTGACATTGGTTTTGACCTCTGACCTCAGCTATAGAAACACCATGTCCGGATCACATTTCTTGAATTACTTGAGTTAGGAATGTCGAATTTGGTGTGTGAGTACATCTAGAGTACATCTAGAGATGATGGAATGTCGCATACCGTTTTTAGGTGACTGTGGACTTTGGCCTCAGCTATAGAAATACCATGTCTGGAGCATATCTCCTATATGAATTGAGGTAGAAATGCCTAATTTGGTGCGCGAGTACATCTCTTTGATGGTGAAGTGTCGTGTACAATTTTCAGGTCGCTATTACCTTGACTTTCACCTTCACCTTTGACCTCAGCTTTAGAAAAACCTTGTTCGGAGCATATATCGTATTTTACGTGAAGAGTAAGGAATGCCAATTTTTAGTGTGTGACATTGACCTTTGATCACAAAAACCTTTACATGGGTATTTTACATTACATCCACATTGTTGTTTAGTCGTTTCTTGTTTAAGGTAACTTTAAATGTTCACTATAGGGAAAATGTTAACTCTTCGCTTGCTGAATTTTAAAATACATTTCTCCTTCTTTACCCATGCCCTGTTGTATAATTACATATATCTTCATTGTGTACAAGTATTTCGCTGTGCAATCACTGCTGCTGAGTGCACTGGTTGCACAATCAACTTGTAAATAGTGCAGACCCTGATGAGACAGCTCCTGCAGGAGTTGTCTCATCTGGGTCTTCACTATTTACAGGTAGGTATATTGACGTGAATAGCAAGCGAAGGGTTAAAACAGGGTTAAACTTAATGCAGAAGGAAAGTAAATTGTTTTGTGCTTACTTTTGTTTTGTGCTAAGCAGCACCCAACATTTAATTTCAAAGATACTAACTGTTCATTTCAATTAACCTTTAGCCCGCTGAACAAATTATTGTTACACAATTTTTCACCAATTACGTTCTCAATATTCAAGGTATAATCATCTTGTCTGCCAAAATATAACCAGTGTGTCAAAACGTTTGGATCCTAAGCGTCTCATCTGGATCCAAGCTATATACATAAGTAATCACTCATCCGTCCGCAGTAGCCTAAAGGTATTTTACTCCATGAATATTCATGTAAGGAATAATGACGTCATGAATATCAATTAGATTATTTTTTATAAATGGAACATGACATATGAGCGTTTGTTCATGGCAAAAAAACGAAGAATCATATCTGTATGATGTTATAAGCAAATAGAGCAGACCCTGATAAAACGGCTCCTATAGGAGCCATCTGATCTGAGTCTACTCTATTTGCAAATGTGTAGAAAGACGTATTTATGGATTAAAGGATTAAGAAAATTGTTCTGTGCAATTCCAGGTTTACTTCAGAGCTATGGTAATGGATTTGAGTTCGTGTACAGCGAACTTGAAGGAGAATCACCAGTCGATGTAGTGTCGAAAGACATTGACCTAAATGGGTCCTATGCAAACCTAGAGGACTGGCCACACTGGTGCTTAGGCAACCTGTCCCGGTGTAATGATGGAATCGTGGTTGATCTTTGGGCGAGGTTTACGGAAATCCCCGAGAACTCTCCGGGAATAATCGTCTTCAGTAGCGGTGGTCACAACTGGTACTCAAATGGATTTTACTTATTACAGGTACACTTCATGGTTCTGTAGAATTTGATACGTATCAATTAACCATTTACTTGATGAATATGTATGCAAGACCCCGCTCATTACAAATGTTAATTAAATAAATTATTGTACTAACAATACAGACTACAAATATTGATTTCCTTTGTAACAAATATAGAGGATACTTCATGAGTTACTGATGATTTTTAGCAAATGAGTTGACTAAAATAATATGACACGAGGCTTGCCGAGACAAAGACAAAGAGTTTAGTAAAAACAAGTTGTAAATGAATAAATGGCACACAAAAACGTGAAAAAAAAACAGGCGCCTTTTCCTTTTTATATTTCTATGACAGCTGTCAACCAGACCGACTTCCTTAAGTAATTTGTATGTTATAGTACATATGATCATTACAAAAATATGAACTCAGTATATTAACTTGGATACAAATAGTGTCATGTGATAAAAGCCAACAGAACAGTCCCTGATAGGACAAAGGCGTAAAATGACGGGAGAATCAAGTAAAGGGTTAAGTTAGACCACAGCCAGATGATGCCACACAAAACATTCGATAAATATAGTTAGATTCTGCAAGAAACTATGCTCTCTCTTGAATTGAGCCCTTCTCGTTATAAAATACTCAGTTATGATAAGTGCATTTACCCATTTATCCATGTACACCATATACATACCGTTTACACCTTTGCAAACTGAGTAAACCCAGGCAAGACGGCTCCTGTAGGAACCGTCTGACAAGGGTCTGCTCTGTTTGCTTATAGACTAATTTTGATATGATTCTACACACAAGTGCAAGACGCGTGACAGTTTCATAAATACTACTAACAGACATCTTCAAATACGTTTAGAAATCATACTTTGACTGAAAAAAAGTTTTGATTTTTTTCGTATAGAATCTAGTATATTTAACTATGTAAAGGTGTGTAAATAAATGGTCCAAAATGGCAGAAAAATGCACCAACTACATTCAACGTCTTGTTACGTCGTCAATTTCGACTCGATTTTAATCAAATATGATACATTACACGCAGAAATGTCTAGACTTTGAAATACACACAATTGATGCCGATCATTAGCCGAAAAACACTGTACTGAGACGATAAACTCCAACTTAGTATTAGATACTACACGAAAGAAATCTGTCACGCGCCTGGCATCTGTGCTCGTAACTGTGGGAATACCTGAAAATCAAAGATATACAGACTTGATTCTGGTTCGTATTTTTGCTCATCTTTAGATCGTCTTTAGAGACATTTATAGACGAGTCGCCAAGTAATCTAGAGTCACATCTGTATCTTAACCATATCCTGCAGAAAACAGTATGCATACAAAAGCCATGGCTAGCTGTATGTCTTACTTATTTCTGGATTGTTAAAGTTTGGTGCACTATTGTCCGAGTATCAAGAAACTCCTGTTGAGACTCATCTGAATTCAAACTCTTTACTAACCCACCTCCTCCTACTGAAGCCTTAAGACGCGTCTGTAAAAGTCATTTTTGAAACCATTTTGATAAATAGAGCATTTGCTCTATTAATCACAATGGTTTCAAAACTACACAATACAAAATTTTTCCTTTTCTCTAGTACATGCTCCTTTTCGGTAGATTTGTTCAAAGGGAATTGGGTCTAAAATAGTCTAGGAGGTAATGGACCAAAGACAGTTAGGTAGCAACCAGCAGGATAGGAAATCAATTTGTATTTTAGTTGAGAAGATAACTTACGAACACGTGATATGAACTGTTCATCTACACTTGTATATATGTTACAGTAGAAATTGCGATTCAGGACAATCGCCGATTCTCCTAGGACAGACTCCGATCCTACAAATCACACTCTGATCACGAATTTGATTACAATGTCAATGGATTATAATGACGCCACTTTTTTTAATCATTCATTCTTAATTATGTGTTGTTTGTCATGTTTTGAATATAGACTTGTGATCTTAAAATAATACATTCTTCCAGTAGAATTGTAAATTTTCTTATTTGAGTTGAAGTGTCATATATAACACTAATAATAAATTCTTGTAGTAGAATTGTAGATTTTCATATAAAAATTAAAGGTTGTCCTAGAACAGACTGTGATAGAAATCTGTACTAGTAGAATCGTTGATTGTCCTAGGATATATTATTAGGACCGGAATCTGTCCTAGGAGAGATTGTAATCGCAATTTGTCCTAGGAGAATCGACAATTGTCCTGAATAGCAGTTTCTACTGTTACATATACATGTATGTAAAGTGTCGCTAATACTACCACATGATTTATTAAAACGAGAGTCTGTAAAAGCAGATGATTGTTAATACAAAGCAAAAAAGTAATACAGAAAGCTCCTATAGGATCTTTCTGTATAAATTTCCCCCTGTATTAACCCTTCGCTTGCTATTCACGTCAATATACCTACCTGTAGGAGCTGTCTCATCAGGGTCTGCACTATTTACAAGTTGATTGCGCAACCAGTGCACTCCACAGCAGTGTTTGCACAGCGAAATACTTGTACACAGTGCAGATATATGTAATTATACAACAGGGCATTGGTAAAGAAGGGGAAATGTATTTTAAAATTCAGCAAGCGAAGGGTTAACCCTTTTCCTGTTGAGTATTCATTGTTTGTCTCGTTCAGTGTCGGGTGGATTGATATTACGATACTCCTTTACCAATTTTGCATACGGGGTGTATATATTGGTAATTTGTTTGTAATTGTTGTAATTGCATTGTGTTTGTTTATATGCATTAGCTACAAAATTGACCTATTCTGTTAACCCATTGTCCCACATGTGTAAGGCAATATCTTATGTATAGTGTTGTATGTCATACATAAACCCGATCCAGATGTTTCTGGGTCGTAACTGTATGATGTACTGACACTGTACATATAATGTTTCATTTGAGTTTGGTAACATAAGTGGGCGGACACAATATACCGGTAGTCACGGTGTGTTGTGCGTCTGTTTCCCTTGAATTGCGGACATATAATGTACAGAAAAGGATGATTTTGTTTTTATCTATAGTTCTTAAATTAATTCAATTTTTGATAGTTTTATTGATAGCTCTATCTTAAATTTCATTTGTTTTAAATATTCTTTACGCATAATATATATCAAAATGCCATACATGCAATTTAATCATGTGAAGCGCTATTGAACGCACATATCCTGTGTGAAAAGAGCGCTATATAAATGTGGTATAATAATAATAATATTAATGTAAATCATAATGACACCATGACTATTTATTAGCGTATTTTTTACAATGGCTTATGTACACTGGGTATTTTGGTATACTTCATTATTATAAATTGATAAGCAATCAGGACAGACCTTGCACAAACGGCTCCTGCAGGAGCCGCCTGGTCTGGATCTACTCTGTTTGCAAAGTCGTGAAAATGCGTTTTAGAATATGAGGGAAAGGGTTAAGCTACCACCAATTTTAAAATTTAAGAAGTATACTTCTTTTAGGTGGTCGTATTAATGAGACTTCTGTGCTATATTTTTCTTGCGCTTTATTACAGCGATTCGGCAATGAGTACGAGTTCGGAGTATCTTTCTTCGACGCTCAGTGGCTCGTATCTTTCCGAATCTCATCGAATCTTTGGACCAACATCCGGGCTACTTGGGATCTTGCATCCGGCTTAGTAGTGACTGTAGATGGCACTCAATTTGAAAACACGGAATCGTCGTTTAGAGACTATCAACAGATGACGTTTGATGCCTTCATGGAACTGACGGTTGGACTGAACATGGACGGTACCCCTCACATAGAAGATGTACGGTATGAAATCCAAATTTTACGCGTGCAAAACTGGCCAGCGGACACAGGAAATGATAGTAGTAAGTTTGATTCTATATTGGTATAAATCTTACTTATGTTTTTTAGACTGGCGAAAGCCAGTCATTAGTACTGCAAATGGGATTCAGCTATCGTACCAGTGCCACGTCCGATTTAACATGTTTGTGTATTAATGCACCATAGACCACAGGTACATGTATATATGTCAGAATTGCTTTAATTGGTTTTAAAACATTAATTAAATATTGTCCTCGATGTATCTGAACCGATCGCAGCACATATTGGCATGAATAGCATATTCTGAAAAAAGCCCCCCTCCTCCGACGGCCTGTAAAAGAGAGATCTTTTACAGGCCGTCGGAGGGGGGGCTTTTTTCAGAATATGTTATTCATGCCAATATGTGCTGCGATCGGTTCAGATACATCGAGGACAATATTTAATTAATGTTTTAAAACCAATTAAAGCAATTCTGACATATATACATGTACCTGTGCCATAGACGGATCCATATGTCTAATCGCATATTTTCAATACAGCAAAATACCACTTAACTACTGTTTGAAACAGAGTTGCAGATCCGCATGTAACCAAACTTCAGATAAATGATCTTGGTATTAAACGCTATCAGAATTGCTAAAAGAAAACAGATCCACTAAGAAGTCTGGTTGCTATGGCAGCAAAAAGATAAATCTTAAGAAATCTTCTGCAAACCCAGGGGTCAGATTTGAATGGTACTTTGCAGAAATAGTCCTGATAATCATCTGCCAAAAATTCTAGAATGACAGAGATCCAGATAAGATGCGTCAATTAAAACATTTTCAAGATTAACTTCTTTATTTCTCCACTAAACCCTATGGTGTGACCACTCTTTAGAATCGTCTCTTCGAGACAATTCTAAACAGTTGTTACACCATAGGGTTTGGTGGAGAAAGGACGGTTTTAGTATTTGAGTACGCACCTTTATCTGTTGCCCTCTTATTGTTATTCTATAAGCAAACGTTTAACTTACGTTTTTTATGCTGGCTAAAAATGAATTGTTAATGTAGCGCAATATTTCAATTTATCACACCGTGCGGGAGTACAGAAACAGAGTGCCGTAAATCGCGGAAATGCGCTAGTGCATTTTTATGCAAATGAGCAGTAGAATCCGGCTGTACTGCGCTGTAAACAATGGCCGAAACAGCCGTCTGTTTCATTTTCTATGACACTTTTTAAGGAGGATGTGATAAAAATAATCTTACATTCGTTGTCATTAGAAATTGTTTTCATGGAATTTATTTACTATAATAATATAACACGAGCTTATCATACTTGCATTGTAACATTTTGTAGGAGAAGCCATGACTTGGCTTGGATGCGGGAACTTTATACCTGACGACTCCCCTACACAAGTAACAAGCGAGACAGCTTTCGAAGATTGCCAGGCGATATGTCGTTCCAGTAACAAAGCTATAGCAGTAGTACGAAATCGTGTCCAGTGCGCATGTGCCGACAAATCGAGTATTGAAGGAATATTTGAAAGACCAGAATCATGCAGTGATGATTTCAGTTGGGATTTCTACGTTGCCTTTGCCCTTGAATCACCTGACGCTGACTACACCATCGCGGTATCGGTAGAAAAACTTGGTACCAAAGCTTACGTCAAACCGCTAGAATCAGTCAACATCATTATAGAGACCAACTTTCTTGTTGATGTTCCTTTCAACGTAGACTTCGGGGACGGTACGTCTATGGCACTGAAAGGCAATAAAGTGTCGTACTTCTGGCTCACAGAAGGTACCTACGGTATCACTGTATCTGCTAATGTTGGCATTGCATCAATTGCCGGAAGTACGTCATTCACTGTAAAGAACGTGGATGAGGGATATGCAGGCGACTATGTCATGCTGAATGCGTTTCACGGGGATATGAGTCAAGTAGCAAATATCGACTTTACATCCATTGATTACGCGACTGGAGCTTGTAACATTAACTTTGGCGAAACTAACATCACTGATGTAGAAATGAGAGACCTGTCAAACTATGTCGACAATTCGTATTTGATCAACGAGTTCTCTGTTTTTGGCCGATACCGAATGACAGTAGAGTGTATGAATCCTTACGGTACAATGCAGAACGAAACGGTGTTTACAGCTCGAAAATTTGAAACAACTTATCACTTTCACGAAGTAGGTATCGCATTCGAAACTGAAATTGCTGGAAGTTCTGAATTCTATGATGATCTGCTTGTTGACAACAGCGATAGCAACAGATCCGTTACTATTTTCAATGATGATGAGACCAACGTAATAATTATCCACCCGTCGTCCCTACGCACTCATGAGAACTTCCTGGAATATATATTTGAAGATGAAACAATTGACAAGCGCATCATCAACGTTCAGAATATGATTGGCAAACCTGCTATCATTTGCCCAGAAGTAGATGGTGCCTGGAACCTGACAACCAATATAACGATTCGAGTACCGCCTGGTAATAGCATGTACTTGAACGTGAGTTTCAGCTCAGGTGAAGACCAGCTTTTCTACTTTCATCATCTCAAATTCCAAAGCGATATTGTCTTTGAAATTTTGTTTCCAATTCTTGGCTATTACCCAGTGTTTGCCAACATCTCTAACGATATTAGTTTCAGCACTGCGGATATGCTGGTCTCCGTAGAAGTGCCTATTCGAACTATTGAACTCCGCGTATCTAACATAACGAACAAGCGAAATCCCGTCGAACTCTTTATTAAGCTTAATGATGGAATGCAAGGGCCTATGAAGGTCAGTTTTGATGTGGACAAAGGAAACGGATTCATGGACAGTTACTTTAAGTATAGCGAAGATTACTACTTCTCACCTTACAAAGTCGAATATCTCTATCCTGACTGGGGGATTTTTGACATATGTGTGAGAGCTTACAATCGTATCAGCTCCGTAACAGATTGTATCACAGTCCAGGTTGGACAGAAAATCACATACGTGGATATCCAGATGCATTCGGCGGGCAGATTTGTTATCAATGAAACAGCCGAGGCGATTATTCGATCCCCGAAGGGATCTGATCGATTATTTATCGTTGACTTTGGAGATGGAGAAACGTTCGTGTTTACAGATCGTTACCTAATAGAAACCCAGAACTTCGTAACGACGACCACTGTTGCTTCTCCGTCCACTACCATTCCTTATTTCATTGCTACATCGAACTCAAACAACTCAGCTACAGCATTTGGAAATATAACCGATTTCAACGGCACCTCGACTGATGCAATGTTTACCTTTAATGGAACCACTGATGCACCGACAACGGGAAGTATGACTGGAAGTACCACGGAACCTACTACCGGATCTACGGCCACCCAACAACAACATCGACGTCGTCGACGTGAAGCTAATGACACGAACAGTTTTGAGGAAACTACAACACAGGTCTATGAACAAACTTCAACTGTCAGCAACGGAAACACAGTGTCCACTACAGAAATGAATGTAACCGAGTCTGATTCAAATAACACGTTTACCACAAATGAACCCCTAGGAAACCACACAACGCAGTCTGGTAATGGAACAACAGTGGAGTACATGGAAACGACAACAACTGAAATACCTGAAACAACAACCATGGTGATAATGACTACCACGGAACCAGTACCTGAAGATGCAACAACCCCCGAATCATCAAACTACTCCACGGCGAGGAATCTAATGGATGGGACAATCGCAATCACACATCGTTATCAAGATACTGGAACCTACACTATAAAAGTTAAGGTCGTAAACCACTTTAACCTTGCAAAAGATGACCTCTGTCTTGGGGTAATTGTAACCGAAGAGAAGGATGACAATTGTAGCGTGTCTCAATTAACAGTCGCAACAAAGTATGATTCATCTTTCCACAGCCGCCTCCAATTTTTCAGGTCAAACAAAATTAATTTAACAGCGGTTGTGGACCTGGCTGGATGCAGAGGGGAACAACCTGTTTATTCCTGGAAAACCTTACAAATAGTTGAAGAAGAGGGAGAAACCATATTTAAACAGTACCTTGACACCGGCCTTTGTGTGCTTGAAAACAGAAACAAAATATTCCGATACAACAGAGCATCTCTTCCATTTGGATCATACAAAGCAGTTCTTACGGTTTCACCCTCCAAACATCCCCTTAGGGCAGCAATGAAAGAGTTTTATTTTGACGTGCATCCATCGGCGCCTCATGCTGTCATTGATGGCAATGACGAACATAAATGGTTCTTGGTTTACGGAACAACCATTATCAAATTTAAGAATTCCATTGATCCCGACTTTGGAAATGCAGATGGAATCGAATATGATCTGGTCTGTATGGCAGAGGATAAATTATTTGAAATCAAGGATGAACCCCGTGAAAGTGTTTTAAATCAGTCAGCTCTAATTACGGACGGAGTCACACACAAATACACGTCGAAGAATCGTGTTCGTTTGTATGAGTATACTCCCTGCTTTGAGAGGGATAGTAACCTGACGCGCGATATAAGATTCCCGACTGGGGAGTTCAACATTCCTTCGGAATACTTCGTGAGTGATGTAACATCGTTTGCCCTCCGTCTCTTTGTTACTAAAAACAACTACTCCACAGTGGCGGATGTGACGTTTGAGATACGTTTAAGCAATGCCTCGAACCTGCTGGATCAACTGGATGATCTTCTGGCATCTAAAGACACCACTGGGGTGATGAGAGCTGTGGAAGCGCTAACAGCATCACTTATTGTATCCCCATCGGTAAGTCTTCTCGTTTTCTAACAAGAGATGTCATTCCTACGGCGCCCTCCACTTGCACGGTTAAGAGCGCTGAAGGAATAACTCATTCCACAAATAGCATTCACATTTTAACATATTTGAATGACTTAGATATAGATCAAGGTCTGCACTGTTTGCCATATTTTACAGTTTATGGGGAAAACTCTCATCAGAATCGACATGAAACAGTCCATTGTCAAATCTGGAATGGTCAATTTGAAAACTTAGCGTTATATTGGTTTAATTATTTAATTCATAAATACGGAATGCAACCTGGATAGTTTCTACGTAAATCGATGTCAGTACTATGGATGAAGTAGTATAGGCCAGTTTGCAGACAAAACGTTAACCCCTCCAAGGCTGAATTATCAGATTGCACAAGCCCATCACTGTTTAGCAGATAGTAATTATTTCATACTCCAATGATATAGAAAGATGCGGAATATTAAACATTGTTTTTCAAGAATAGCTTTTTTTAATTTCTCCACCAAACCCTATGTTGCGATTGCTCTTTTAGAATCAAGTCTCGTGTCATTTGCAAATAGTATGGACACAGATGAGAGGACTCTTAAGGGAACCCTCTTAGCAGGCTCTACACTGTCATGTTACTCTTTTCCTAAAACATCCTTGAATATTCACGGTACGTTTGACATTAGAATATTCCATTTCAAAATCTGCATTGAAGTAGTTAACCCATTACCTCATAGGCTGTTTTTAGATACAACCTCTTTGAATAAATCTACTGAAAAGGAGCATTAACTAGAGAAAAGGAAAATTTTAGAATTTTGTAGTTTGAAACCATTGTGATAAATAGATCATTTGCTCCTATAGGAGCAAATGCTCTATTTATCACAATGGTTTCACAAAACGACTTTTACAGAGTCGTCAAAAGTCGTCAATATGAGTGAATGGGTTAACTGATGTTTTAAATATGTAACTCGTACGAGTGTATGTCTTACAGAAAATGCATAATGTTATGTTTTCTTTTGTTACAGAATGCTTCAGAAGAGGAAGACTTCGAAGCCAAAGAACAGATGACAAATGTAAGTGACTATACTGTAAAAATCAGGCACACTCTATAATTATATACAGAATCAAATTAAAAATGATCTTAGTAAATAATCTTCAACCTAGGATATTGCTCTTAGGTACTTACGTTTATCATAAAATTATCTAATGCGACAGACCAGATATAAAAATAGGCGTGATTCTGTGCTTTTAAGATAGCTCAATGCAGGACGAAAACTGTTATAAAGGAAACCTCTAGGAGCCATTTACATTACTCTCATCCTGCATTAAGCAACCACTTATATCTCACTGGGGGCCAACTACGTATTATTATCAAATGTTTTGCTACGACAATTTATATGGGTATTTTAATATATTTGTTTTCCTACAAAGCCAGTGTATCAATTGGGAAATGTTTTCCTACGATAACAAAGTTGCCTTCGTAGGAAAACAAATCTATTAAAATACTCATAAAATTGTCGTAGCAAACCATTTTGATAATAATACGTAGTTGGTCCCCAGTGTATCTGGTCATTAAGTGATCGCATTTGAAGGGTTTACGCATTTTCACTTTAGTACAAAGCGTTTGATGAACATTGTGTACTATGTACTTGTGTCTTATATTTCTATTTGTTTGATTGCAATAGTTTTTTCCAAATGCGCACAGCGATACAATATATGTGTAAGCCATGTATGGGGACATGAAGGCTGATTTAAACAATAATGTAAACTAAATGTAGCTCATAATACATATAAGTTTGGCTTTATATTTAGCTAAAAGATAAGCTGATCGGGGCTTTGGATTCTGTGTCGGAGGGTGTGAAGGATGTGGAGCAGGCTGGTGGTATGCTGGACTTGGTAGATGGTTTGACTAAAGACTCGGGGAGCGTCTCCGATAATGCCAGGGTATGGATACCACTACATATGCTGAATCATAACGTCTTACCATCTAGAAATAGCAGCAAATTTGAATTATTGAACAAATCTTAGTCATAGTAGCATATACTTTTGATGCTGACAAGACCCCGAGTTACTAGGTGTCTCATTTGGATCCAAACCGTAGCTAACAGTACATAATATGATATCGTAAAATATAACAAACAGAGCAGACCCTTATCAGTCAGCTCCTGTATGAGCTTCTGAACATGGTCTACTCTACTTTGTTTGCAAAGACGTAGATAGGTGTCTTTTGAAGTACAGTACCCCCCCCCCCCCCACACACACACACACACACATACACACACACACCCGGAATGTTAGTAGAACATAATTTAGATACTATTAGGCAGGTGGCTGCTAATTTAACCTCCGGTTTGGAGAGTTACAACACTATCAACCCTTAATGTGCTAAATAATTATAATTGTCTCCTCCTTTTTAGAATATTGATTTTAAAACAAAGTTGTATCAACATTTATCATTAAAAGAAATTATTTATATGACAAATAGCGCAGACGGTTTGATGCTGACAATGGGGTCCCTTTAATCTGGGACTAAACTGTTTGTAAAAGTCTTGCATACTCATTTGTCACACATTGAGGGTTCACATTTACAGGGCTTAGGCACATACTGTAGCCCCATGTCAAGTCGGTCCTTTTGATCAGGATCTGCACTGTTTTAAAGCAATCTTCACATGAAAAAATGAAAACATTGTTCATGTCAATTTACCATGTATAATAGAGAAGTAAATGGATTAATCTAACTAATAAGAACATTACCCTTTGTTTCAGGCTGGTGCTTCATCAGCCATCAAGAATTCGGCACAAGTGACAGAAGGTTTCGCCGACGAGCCTCTGGACACGCTGACGGGCGTTGGGGGAAGTATGGGATTGTTGTTGTTACAGTACTAATTCTTAAGCCATTACTTTATAGAGATATATTTTGGGAGCCTTTGCAAACACAGCAGATCAAAGTCTGACGGCTCCTTCAGGAGCCTTCTGATCACGGTCTGCTGCTTGTTTGGCTTACGGAACGTACATAGAGCTGATACTACAGTTTCTGCCATGTCAGTTCCTATGTTGATATGCCATTATAAAATATTAGATAGGTAAGGAGTTAACCCTTTCAATTAAAAGTAATTTTCGTCTGCAAAACTCTGTCGTCTGCTAACTTTGTCGTCTGCTACAAATTTTCATTTTTTTTATTTTCTTCATTTTTTTTCAAAAAAAATAATTGTTACAGAAACAAACAGTTTGGATCCTGATGAGACGCCGAGTTACTCGGCGTCTCATCTGGATCCAAACTGTTTGCATAGGTAATCACAGATCCGGCATTGGCAGCGAAAGGGTTAAAATTATTTTTCATCTGCAAAACTTGGTGTCTAGCTCGATTCTATTTTCTTTTATGTCTTTAAACTTTAGCCTGCTGTTTGCGGATTAGTGATTACATATCAGACGTCTAGAAACTCGGCGTCTCATCAGGATCCAAACTGTTTGACACTTTTATTGCATATTGGTGGACAAACTGATTATAGCTTGACTTTTGAAAATGAAGTGGGTGAAAAGCCGTGTTCAAGCTAAATGTGATTCAAACAGTGCCAGTTTGTCTAACAGTTATGATCGTGATAAGACATCGAATTAGAGAACTTTGATTACATTCTCTACCAGTTAGATGTTTTCGGCGGGATTTTCACTTTCTTTTGTTTTACAAAAACAAACCCCATATTCCGTGCAAATCTAGCTCTGCATTTTATGAACTGATTTTTTCAAAACTTTTGTCGTACAGAGGTAGTCTCTGGGGTCAGTAATGTACTGCCAAAGGAAGACGAAACAGCCAAAAAGCTCAAGGAACATCAGAAAGCCATGGAGCAAGCCGAAAAGGACACAAAAGCAGCACTAGGACCTTCCGAAGGTGTGTAGTTATGTATATGCCATCGCAATGGAAGCGATTTTTCAATATTTTTTCCAGTTTGCCTGTCTTTCTGTGTCAGAGCGCTCTCACTCTTCTCTCTCTCTTTCTCTCTCTCTATCTCTCCTCTCTCTGTCTGTCTCTCTGTCTTTCTCTGTCTCTCTGTCTCTCTGTCTCTCTCTATCTATCTGTCTCTCTCTGTCTCTCTCTCGTTCTCCATCTGTGTATATATATCTACTTTCCTTTTTGATTGCTTTTCTAACTGTCTGTATGTTGGCTGTCATCTGTCTGGGCGTCCCTTTGGCTGTCTGTGTAGGGTCTGCTCCGTAAAAACTTTGTCTATGAAAGTATGCAGATCTGATCCACCTGATTTTATCTATGCCAAAACCTCCCTTGAAAACTTTACTTTGTAAAATATTGATATTCATTAAGTAATCAACCCATGTGTAAATATTAATCAGGTAAAAGGTTATCTAGTGTTACAATACTAAACTTCCATTGTAGATGAGGAGGGAGAAGGTGATGAGGACGGTGCTGACATCACTCTGGAGGAAGACACAGATGCCTTGACCGAACTATCCGAGGAAGACCTGATCTCCAATACCCCACTGCCCTACAACAAGCTTCTCAAGAAGTGTGACCTACTACACGGGCGGCAGCTTGACAAACTATACAAGTACATCTTCTTCTACGAGTCAATATTTAGGTATGATATAAAGTAGTTCGTTTCTTTTGTACATATAATTATTGCACAGTAAAACTGTTTTAACCCATTACCTAATGAATATTTATGTGAGAAATAACAAGATAATGAATATTAATAAGTTGATTTTTTATAACGGCATATGAACGCAGGATTTTGCCCATAGTTTCAAATCTAAATTCCATAAGCAAATAAAGCAGACCCTGATCAGACGGCTTCTATTGGGACCGTCTGCCATGGGTTTACTCTATATATATGGGGTATAGGGTTAAGCGATCCCTAAAAAGAAAGTTTATACTGGAATTTTAATTCGTTCGGCACCAAATAGTTTTCTTCTGCAAACAATGTCGTCTGCTTTACGTTTCAGAGTTGGCTTGCCTTCATTGTCCTCCCTTAAACGTAATATGAGGTCAAACAGTTTTGATCCTGATAAGATGCCGTATTCGGCGTGTGATCTGGATCCAAACTGTTTTGCAAAAGTAATCAAGGATTCTCCCATTTCAGCAAGCCCCGTGATTCTATTTCCGGCGTCTGAAGGCAGGTGGCAGCTTAATGAATGTCAAAAGAATTAAGCGTCCACTTGTCTTGACGATCAACAAGCGTCCACTTGTCTTGACGATCAACAATTAGAATTCCTTTGAAAGGCTACTTTAAACAGTTATTCTTCTATACCTGTTAGCTGTCTCATTTTACCAGGGCCGTTCTTAAGAACAGAAGCGAGGAAATCATGATTACCAAGGAAATACTTAAGTTACCTAGGAACGATATTTTCTGTTATATCGGCGTTCTGGAGGAGCCGGCGGATGTGGAGTGGTATGTGAACCGCTTCTGTGACGAGGAGAAAAGGAAGAGGGACCTCATCAGAAGAAACGCAGTAAGAGACTCCAGATAGTTGCTAACGAAATACAGTAAAACCCCACTAAACAAGTTGTTAAATTTAGCATACATATTGGTCTTTGAAACAGGCGGTAGCTTAATGCAGGGTGAACGTGATGCAGAAAGCTCCCCTAGGAGCTTTCTGCATCACGTTCACCTTGCATTAAGCAGCCACCTACCTAAAAGTATCTAAATTCTCCTCTACTAGGATTCCGGTTTAGAGGTGTTTACAGTAGTTAGTCCTTCGCCGAAGAGAAAACGACAGCTTAACTATCGTTTTACTTCATTTGTCATAGACTTGTAGCTGATTTTAATCCATGCAAAACATAGTTTAATTATTTAGATAAAATAAACTCTTTGGCATAAATCTAGTATATCGTGGTTCATATTTTCATATATCATTATAAAAATGGTCTAATTATTATTCATGTTAATGTTTTATTTTTGTTAACTGAATATTCAAGGAATAGAAGGTAAAACTTATAGCAGATTAGAGTTAGGAGAGGCTTCACTATTTCAGCAGGCTGGGATTAACATGTCATCATATACTTATCCAACTGTAATAAACTTATCCAATTGTATACAAAGTGCTCTTTTTTGTTCTACAGTAAAGCCTCTCTAAACCGAACGTTCCTTTTAGTATAAATATCGTTCTTGGAGACAGGTGGCTGCTTAATACAGGATGAAAGTCACGCAGATAGCTTTCTGTATGACCTCAACCATGCATTGAACAACCACCTGCCTAAAAGTGTCTTAATTCTTCTCTACTAGAATTCCGGTTTAGAGAGGTTTAACTGATTCATAAAAAATGCAGATTTAGTGTATATTGAATAAAAGGAAAATAGATAAAAACAATTTGACTTGAATTCATTCATAAATATCCATTATTTACACAGTAGTGGCCTTTACTTGATAATCCAACATCTCGTACGTCTTTGCAAACAAGGTACGCCCATATCAGAAACTCCTATATGACCTATTTGGTAAGTGTTTGTTATGTTTATTTTTAACCCATTCCCGCACATTGACGCCTTTTGACGCTTCTGTAAAAGTCACTTTGTTAAACCATTGTGATAAATGGAGCATTTGCTCCACGGGAGCAAATGCTCTATTTATCACAATGGTTTCAAAACTACACAATTCTGAAAATTTCCTTTTCTCTAGTTAATGCTCCTTTTTGGTAGATTTAATAAAAGAGGTTAGGTCTAAAAATAGCCTAAGTGGGAACGGGTTAAGTTACAGATCTTATTCGCTGCTGTCTGTCATACAAGTAACTTTCCTTATTCTATAAGATTGATATAAGACATATATTAAATGATACTCACAAGAAAGAGGGTCTTATACAAATATCCGTCAACTACAGAGTTATGTATCCTTTTCTCGATATCAGGATCGTGCCGTGAGCAAATCCTTCCTCGGGGCCATAGACTCGGTATCCAGTGTCCTACTGAACAAGACAGAAGGCAATCAGTCCGTTGAACTAAGTGCAACTGGACTCAAAGTGGCCATGAAGAAAGCGTCACCCAACGATACCGATGAAAGTAAGTACATGTACTTTCAAGTAAAATTTTCTTCCGTTTTCCTTTAAAAACATAACCATGGCACAACATAGTTTGGAAGCTGATGAAACGTCGAGTTACTCGGCGTCTCATATGGATGTAAACTGTTTACATAAGTAATCACTGATGCGACATTGGCAGTGAATAGGTTGATTTTATAGATTCCAGTTTTAAAATTATGTATTTGTTGATTAAGTTTAGATTTATATATATATATACACTTGTATATAGGTAATCCACTGGACGATGGAGCCGGGGTCAAGATGCCGTCCTCACTGTTGGCTGGTTCCGGTAACGACTCGGAGGTTGGACAAACGGTAAGTAAAGCAAGTGGTGGAAATATATTTGATTACATGAGTGGCCTTTGGCTACTAAATCATCACTATTATATACAGTAAAACCTTTCTAAACGTCAGTTTTAGTAGAGAAGATACTTTTAGGCAGGTGGCTACTTAATGCATGGTGAAAGTCATGGAGTTTTCTGCATGACTTTCACCTGTCTCCAAGACCAATAGCTTATACTAATTCGAACGTCCAGTTTAGAGTGGGTATACTGTATACAGTAAACCCCGATCACCTAAAACAGACATATTTCTGAGTCTAAAAGTCAGATTGTAGCTTCGTGCAGGACCAAAGGTATGCATGCAGATTTAACAGCTGCAACATGATTTTAATGACACCACTTTCAATTGATAATCTGGTCGCCTTAGAACCGTTCTATTTTAATGTCATTCCTTCCATTTACTTAACATATTAACCCATTTACTCCCATGGTCCCATAATTAGGGACATACGCAAATAGTGTATACAAATGTCCCTTTCGGGAGAGGATCTATATTAGCAAACTTTGCTTCCGATCCAATCCCATTTCTCAAAATGACTATGTTCAGCATTATGTTCTTAATTCAATTTAAACAATATTTTATTCAGAGAAAAGCATTATGTTCTTGTATGTATACATGTATTTGGAAATAAAATATGTTTAAACTAAATGTATTCAATATTCTCTGAAAGTGGGTGAGCATACTCGTATTTACATGCATATATTTCTCTTTAAGGACCTTACGTGAAAATTGAATGTATTCCAAAATTTGGAGGAGTTGACCTTATATAATAAGGACATAATAGAGGATGTGAACCATCTGAAAGCTGGAAATGAATGTAATTGCATTCGTAAACATTGTAGACCCAGATCATAAAATGAGCCATCTGATCAAGGTCTGTAATGTTTGTCATCCAAACCCCATCGCAATGTATACACTTTCTTACTATATGGACTCTGTCGATAAACAAGGACGGAACTATTGACAGTCCATTTCTTTTTGAAAAGGCAGTGTTCTAAGGATTAAATGAGTTTCTTTTTTTTATTATATTTATTAAACCTTTGCCTGTTCTATATCCATGTAAGAAATTATGGCATTAATATTTATTAGATGAATTTTTATAATGTAAATTTTTCAAAGAATTTATTGCTTTGATAAAATCAGTGGAATCAGATCTATATTATTTCATAATGTAAACTGACCAAAACCTGATCAGACGCCTCCTTCAGGAGCCATCTGATCTGAGTCAACTCTGTTTGCAAAGGTGTTATGAAGTGAGGGGTTAAACGAGTTGTGTAAAATCACAATACACGGGCGTTGATTAGCTTTCTAGCCTATTAGTTTCTTGTTACGAGTTTAACCCTTTACACCATGAATATTTGAGAAATAATGACGTCATGAATATTCATAAGATATTCTTTATAATGGGACATGAACACTGAAATAATCGGCCATGTTGAAACTAGAATCATATCTATATTATTCAATAAGCAAACAACACAAGCCCTGATCAGACGGCTCCTATAGGAGCCGGTTGATCTGAGTCTACTCTGTTTGCCAAGGCGCAAAAAGGTGTATTTATGGAGTAAATGGTTAAATCTTTGCACGCTAGATGTAAATTTGTGATAAAATATGCGAACAGTTTGAATCACGATGAAACGCTGAGTAATGTGGCGTCTCATCAGGATCCAACCTGTTTAACATTTTGACTGTAACTTTGAGAAAAAAAACCTTGAGAATGGTACCATATAACATTTTTACTGACATGTCTGTCATCCTATGCCATTATAAATATTATGTCATTATTTCTTACATGAATATTCATTAGGTAAATGATAAGTGGAAATCAATATTTAATATACCTCCAGCTTATCGTCAATGACCAATCGCCGTTTACCTACGCCAACGAGAATGACACGACAGAAGTGGGAACCAATGTGGTCACTTTCAAACTCAGCACACCGGGTACTAAAGACGAAGTGCCTGTTTCTAACACAACGGAGCCAATCGAAATTTACTTAGCAGGTGAGTAAATGGTCTATTGTTTCTCAAAAGTTTGTGTTATGACACTTAGTCAACATTTTCTCAAAAGCTTGATTAAATCGGAAGTAGTCAAAATTGCTCCCGATCCAAATTTGAGCAGCCATTTTGTTTAACAGTTGGGTAATAGTTAATATAGCCCTTTACTTAATGAATATTCATATAAGAAATAATGACGCCATGAATATTAATTAGATTAATTTGTTACAATAACACATGGACACATGATTTTTTTGGCCATGGCAGACGCTGTAGAATCATATCTTTTTTAAATCATAAGCAAACAGACCAGACCCTGATCAGACGGCTCCTATAGGACTAGTCTGATATGGGTCTACTCTGTTTGCATACCTGTGCGTAGAAAGGCCTATTTATTTGCAGTAAATGGTTAGTGTATTATTTGTTGACATGATAATTGTAGTGTTGATTTGGGTATTACTATAGGTAACCCCGAGAAGGTGCAGTCTCCTGTGTTAAACACACTTAACGTGTCCAAGGGTAGCGTACTTAGCACCATGAACTTCCACTCAATCAACGTGACCAAGAACGACACGACCTTACACATCATTGTACGACCACAGTCCACAGACTCCACCGACCAGTTTGATGTTCTCTTGCAGGTAACCAATACCGTCAACGCTTTCGTTGTCATGTATTGTTGTCTGCAAAATATCTGTCTTCTGCTTCAGTTTTCATCTTTGAACCCTCTCCTCCTCTTTTTCAAACGAACATAATCGCAGTATCAAACAGTTTGGATCCTGATGAGAGACCGAACAATGAGAAGCTGAATTGCTCGGCCTTTCACCTGGATTCTAATTGCATGTAATGTGATCAGAGACGGCAGCGAAAGGATTCTGTTGTTTTCTTGCAAGTTTGCATTAACTCGATACAATGTTAACCATTTATTCCATAAATATGCCTGTCTACGCCCTTGCAAACAGAATTGACCCCCAGATCAGACGACTTCTGTAGGAGCCGTCTGATCAGGGTCTACTCGGTTTGCTTATGATATGATATAGATGTGATTCTTCATTTTTACTATGGTCAAATATTCCTGTATCCATGTGCTATTATAGCAATTAATTTTATATCCATGTGGGTTCAATATCGATGATTCAAGTATGAAAAGTAATGTGCAATAAATATATTTTTAAAAAAAAAACAAAAAAAAAACTTTCAGACAGAGCATAAATCTGTCTTAGAAAAAAATATCCTATTCTTGTTTTAGTCTGTAGAACTCAAGTCAAATAATATGATAAATTATTAGAGCTGCTGTGTCTGGGAAATAGCTATATTGAATTGCAAACAGCGTAGACCTTGACCAGACGAAGCGTCGGATAAAGATGGTAATTGGTCGGACATGACATGACATGGCATTGGTTTGCAGTTACTGCAGTGCTATAAAAACCCTTCTGTCATAGAACGTCATGAGTTTGACTACTGTTTTCGAGCATACTCATGCCCGGACAGACTGTGACATGCTTGTTTTAGTCTGTAGAACTCAAGTCAAATAATATGATAAATTATTAGAGCTGCTGTGTCTGGGAAATAGCTATATTGAATTGCAAACAGCGTAGACCTTGACCAGACGAAGCGTCGGATAAAGATGGTAATTGGTCGGACATGACATGACATGGCATTGGTTTGCAGTTACTGCAGTGCTATAAAAACCCTTCTGTCATAGAACGTCATGAGTTTGACTACTGTTTTCGAGCATACTCATGCCCGGACAGACTGTGACATGCTATAATGTGGTTAATTGGGCTGCGCGTATCGCGCAGACCTATATTGTGTTTGGTTTTTCCGATGACTAATTTTCTTGCATTGATGGTAGATTTTTACCTTTTTCCACTGAAGAGCTTCGTGTCAGCAATGTGCCCAATACGCCTCCTACTACCATCGCCCCTTGCTTTAGCAATATGTCCAATACGTCTCCTACTACCATCGCCCTTATCTCTACCTATCTATACAGTTTGCCGCATACTATCACGGGTAAAGAAAGTGATTGCAAAATCTGTATTACCTCGATCACTATTTCAAAGCACCCAGGGAAATTGTAACACATTGCTTTTTTACCCTTCGCTTGCTGTTCACGTCAACGTACCTACCTGTAAATAGTGAAGACCCAGATGAGACAGATCCTGCAGGAGCTGTCTCATCAGGGTCTGCACTATTTACAAGTTGATTGTGCAACCAGTGCACTCCACAGCAGTGATTGCACAGCGAAATACTTGTACACAGTGAAGATATATGTAATTATACAACGGGACATGGGTTAAGAGGGAGAAATGTATTTTAAAATTCAGCAAGATAATGGTTATTATGTGTTTGTAAGGCAGGTGGTTACTTAATACAGGGATCTGCTTTTTAATACTCCCGCATTTAATAAATGAATGGCTGCTTATAACAAATGCTGTTGTTTAGTTAACATATTATCAATATAAATACAGTTCGAATAATAACCCGACATCGGTCCTTTGGTACATGCGTGAAAGTCCGAGCGAAAATAAGAACGGTAAATTACCGACGTGGTGGGCAAAACAATAGTAACCTAAATAGGAGGTTTCGCAAAAAGAGACAATCCCCTTGCATATTTTCAGGTTAAACCTTACAAAGTACATACCTAGAACTAAATTCAAAAGTATGTGTCTCATATGACATACAACTGCCCTGGGTTCAGTTAACGGTAGTTGTTACACATTTATGCAACAGTTCGCAAATGTTTATACCGATATGTTGCGATTGCAGTGGATGTTTCGGACTTAAAATTCATGAATTGCTTGAAACTGTAACGGATGTTGTTAACTGAAAGCAGTAATCGCACAATTTGGGAACAGTTGGTTACTGTTAACAGAACGCAGGACTGGTTTCAACAGCCGTGTGTTTTTGTAGCGAAAAAAACACGTAGACTAGATTTGAGGCTTATATAAGGTTCACATAGAAATACGCAGATTAAGTACCCAGATCATGCAGCTCCTGTAGGATTGGTCTGATCAGGGTCTGCTCTCTTTGCTTATAAAGTACACATGTATACGATAATACAGTCTGATTATACAGTTTCTGCATGAGCCAGAATATCCTGTGCTCATGTACCTCTGTTACAAAGCGATGGTAGATCTGCGACAGAAAAATGGGGAAATCCCTTGGGCACTTGTAGGTGTGTCGTCGGCGGAAAATGTTGACTAACACCCTTGTCATAGATGTGTGATTCATATTAGCCCTTTTGATGCTAAGCGCGACCCTAACTCATCTTGTATTGGTATATACTGTTTGCCTACATGTATGTTTACACTAAGGGCTTCACAGGATTGTAAGATCAATGTGCAAAATACTTCTTAACCCTTTCCTTCATAGAAACGCCTTTTCACGCTTTTGCAAACAGAATAGACCTAAATCAGACGGGTCATATAAGCGTTGTCTTATCAGGGTCTGCTCTGTTTCCTTGTGGAATATTACATTTGATTCTACAATATCTGTCATGGCCAAAATTTAATGTGTTTATATTCTATTATAAAAATCTATTCGATAAAATATATTTGATGTTTCTTACATGAATATTAAACAGGAAAAATGGGTTAACCTACCGGGGAACTTAGAAACTCGACGACGTTTCTTGTTATTATATTAGTTTGTTAATTTAAATTAACCGTCTGTACTCTGAGCAATTGTCGTCTGCAAATATTGCCGTCTGCTTCAGTTCTGAAAGTATTGTGTCTTCCCCTAAAAACGGTGTCAGTGTGACAAAACGGTTTGGATCCCGATGAGCACCCGAGTTTCTCGACGTCCCATCTGGATCCAAACTGTTTGAAAAGGTTACCATGCACACAGTCCCCAGAAGAGTGCTAAATGTTACCAGATAATTGCTAAACAGGTAGACGTTTCGTTTTGTATAGCTCTTTGTGAGTTAGCGACGATTGTCATCAGGATCCAACTCGCTCGAGACCCTGGTCGTTTGAAATCCACCTTTTTGTGGCAAGCGATCAATTTGACAACCGCCAATTATGCTATTTGTTAGACAAGGGCTCGTGCATTTTGTTTACAGTTCTGATTGGTATAGGAGTGGAAGAGCATGACCTTGACTTTCAAATTCTCAACTGTTCCTAACTGGTTTAGTGCCAGTGGCGAATCTGTGATTACACATGCAAACCAACAGGTTTTGATTTTGAAACCAACAGGAAGAAAATTCAAAATATTGATGCAGACGACTTATTTTGGGGGGTTTTAATAGACGATTAGATTTGACAGTGCAACAGATGAGCTTTATCTTGCCAACATACACCATGGATAGAAAATAGTTTGAATCACTCAACTTGACACTGTCTCGGAAATATTTTGTCAGATAGTCGGTAAAAGATTAGCAAAATTTTAATGAAATGGGATACAGTTTAAAATGCAACAGACGAGAAAGTCGTAGCAGGTTAATGCTTAACAGAGGTGTGCATTTCAGTTGTTGCTGTGCTTCCTCATTCACTGATATTGTTGCTCATGTATTATTATTTTCTGTACTATAGTGCACCCTCTTTACAATAATGATTGCCACTGTTGTCCGGTCCTAACAACAGAGCTCCAGATAAGAGTGTGTAAACACATTTTTTTCTGCCGTGTGTTTAAAATGCTCCATCAAACCCTATGTAGTTTCCACTCATTAGAATATTTGCTTTACTATGCTTCTACTGAGTGGTCCCAACATAGGGTTTGATGTAAGCATACCGGTTTTATTACTACTTCAAGTTTATCACAGAAAAATGTTTTTACCACTCAAAATAACACTTTCTGTCTTTCCATATGCCCTCAGATTCACTGTTCCTCATGGTCTACTCAGGTGAGCGTTTTAGAGCCATTTTAACTTTTCGTACTCCTTCTCCCCCCATTGAACAACTTACTACTCGTAATGTTTTAGAGCCTGTAAACTTTCACCCACATGTATGCTATTTTAATATGTTTGTTATAATGTCACCAATGTTTCTATCATGTAATTTACAGTTTAAGTGGTCTTAACAGAGGTTTTTACTGTATATACTCTTTTGTTCATTACAATGTTTGTTATAATGCCACCAATGTTTCTATCATGTAATTTACATCTAAAATCCTCTATTATGACCACTCAGATGCATTAATTATTGGATGTTTAAGAAAGGTGACTGCTTAAAACAAGCATAAAGAAAACCGGAGAGCTCCTTCAGTAGCTTTCTGTTTTACTTGCTCCTTGAGTTAATCTGCCACGTCTCTTTCTCACAATCACTTAGCCTTTGTTAAGTAGTCTTAACCCTTTCCCTGTTCTAAGTTTATTTCAAATTTTAATACCTACTGAATATTCATGGCCAAAATTGTTATAATGAAATATGGAAGGTAGAACATTGTAGCCATTTTACAAAGTAAAGAAACAGATCTATTTAATTTCATAAGCAAACAGAGCAGACCCTGATCAGACGGCTCCTCTAGGAGCCGTCTGATCTGGGTCTACTCTGTTTGCAAATGCGTGACAACACGTTTCTATGAGGGAAAGGGTTAACAGAGGGGTTTTACTGTATATACTATTTTGTTCATTACACATTAAAACATTTATATCATTCAACATTAGTTTGTTATATCTCCCAATTCCTTTCCAATCAGATTATGACCAGCTTTTTTCTGGCGCAGCCCTTCTTCCCTTTGCTGTAAATTTACAGCAATTGTTTACTTGTGTCTTTCAGTATGAGGGTTATCCCAACGACACTCACCATATTGATTCAGTAACGCTTCCTCTCCCGGAAGAGAGTATTGTGGGTAATATTACTGATGAGCACTTAGACATGTTACGCCATACCTTCTACCCCGACGCAAGCGTCACTCAGCAGGCTGGTATCTACAAAGTCGGAGTTAGACTAAGATGTAAGTGCAATGTTAAGGACACCAGTGTTTTGAAAAATAAACCCAGCAGGATATATTTGTAGCAGTTCGTGCTACTCTTCAAATTTCCACATAGACTTCCTAGAGCCATCAACGAGACGTAAGAATTGTTTCTGAAGTAAGACAACTAAATGTTCTCTGGACAATAAACATTGCTTCATGAAAGCAAATGAAAAGTGTATATTTAAAACAAGGCTAAATATTTTAAAGTGAGCAATCATTCAATCTGATATGTACTCTCGCCATTCTTTAAATGGAATTTTGGCCTCGTGAAATACTGTAAAACTGGTCTAATACGACCAAAATTAAGTCTAATGCTTAGTCTTAGGACCAGATGGTAACTTAATGCACGACATTGTTACGCAGAAATCTCCCGCAGGAACTTTTTGTATTACTTTTGTTCTGCATTAAGCAGCGGCCTGCTTTTAAATAAATCTATGTTTATTCATAAAGCAATCACTTTAGTGGGGTTTTTTTTATGTCTTACAGCTGGTAATATAGACTTCCAGCAAGAGACAACCGCGTTCAATTATACGTGGCAAATGTTCCTAGGTGGCTGTCGCTTCTGGAATGCTGAAAATGAAACTTGGGATTCAGATGGCTGTGTTGTAAGTAGTTCTTATCCGGTGCTTTATTCGTGCAATAGAAGGGAATGATATTCACAATGGGAAAATAAAATGAAAAAATTATTTGATTGATTCTCTATATAACGCTTCATATTCAATGTCACCCAGGAACAAGTATACTTGTTGTTAAACTGCGTGAAATGAACAATATGATTAGTTTGCAGCAGTTTGTATCAATCTGTACACTGTGAATATTTTCTATTTGCGTAAAAAAGTAGTCCTCTTAAGTGCAACTGTGATAATAGAGCAATGTTATATCCAAATCTGATAAGAACGCAATATAATATCATTATCTAATAAGAGAGCGGTGGTATATCCAAACCTGATAAGAAAGCAGTGTTATGTCCTTATCAAATAAGAGAGTGGCGTTATATCTAATATTCAAATCTAATAAGATGGCAGTGCTATATCCAACTCTAATAATATGGCAGTGTTATATTCAAATCTGTCTTGTTAGCACTCATTACATGTAAATACATCTAAACCAGATTTTAATAATGAAGAATTTAGGAGTTTAAGATAGGCGGTGGCTAAAACAAGGTTGAAGTCGTGGAGAAGCTTCTTTTGGAGCTTTCTGCATGACTTTAACCCAATGTTAGTATGCCACATTCCTTAAGAACCGACATCGAGACTAATGTGAATGACCGGTTTAGAGGAGTTTTACGCTATGTTGGATTTGGCTAAGAAATAGAAAACAAATTATCATATATTTCGTAAACGGGTTCTGATTTAGTATTCTCATTTAAGTTCTGAAATATTTATAGTTAAATCATATATGAAATAATCTGCTGCTATATGAACCCTTGGACAGGTTGGCAACCTGACAACATACAACGCCACCCAGTGCTTGTGTACTCACTTGACGTCATTCGGCGGGGAGATGGTTGTGCCCCCTAACACCATTGACTTCAATAACGTGTGGGCCAAGTTCAAGAACCTCAATGAGAACGCTGCGGTGTTCAGCACTGTGATTAGCATCCTGGGATTGTACGTCATAGGGCTAATCTGGGCCAGACACATGGACAAAAAAGATATCATAAAGGTACTGCTAATCCTTCCTCTGTTCTATGTTTATTTCAATTTTGAATACCTATTGAAATTCATGGACAAAATAGTTATAATAAAAAATATGGAAGGTAGTACATTGTTGCCATTTAGAAAGTAAAGAAACATATCTATCAAATTACATAAGCGAACAGAGCAGACCCTGACCAGACGGCTCCTCTAGGAGCCGAGCCGCCTGGTCTGGGTTTAATATGTTTGCAAATGCGTGGAAACGCGTTTATATGAAGGAAAATGTTAATCATTTCCCTAATATAAACGCCTTTCAGACCTTTACCAAAAGAGTAGGCCCAGACCAGACAGCTCATGTATGAGCCGCCTGATCAGGGTGTGATCTGTTTGCTTATGAAATAATATCGATTTGATTCTACAGTTTCTGTTAAGGTCAAACATTATCTTGCTTACAAATGTGTTAAACAAGCCATGTATTTGGTTTACTGTTCTTGATGTTTCATCTAGAGACTGGTTAAAGTTTTATTTGGGTTTTACATGTTATGTTTCTTTCCTGTTCATTTATATTATTGATTTGTAGCTAGTCTATAAACTGTATGACTAAATAGAGCCAACGAGTTCCCCACGAACACAATAATGAAAACAACTTTTTATGAGCATGTCTGGTGCAATGTAAAGCCTAAATGTAATATAGGAAGATAACATCATCTGACCAACTTGAGAAACATTCTGATGAAAAATGATGAAATATGTTAGAAGGCATAGCCTGATGTAGACATACCCAATAAAACATATAACTGCTAAATAGTTATTATTATTATTAAAAAGAGATATGATTCTGGATCTTAAATGCAGGATTTAGCTTAAAGTGATACTCTCTACTTATAGAGCGTTTTAAAAGTACTTAATAATGCATAAATCGTTTGTTTATTTGCTGGAAAGAAATATATCGCAAGAAAACCAATCGAATAATCGCTTAAGAAGACAAAACTTCCATGTCTTTTTGATATCGAAAACCCCGATGGTGTTCGTGTTGCGTTTTAGTTTCGTAACCGTTCGACCATAGGCCGATAGTTTGTTGTACAAAAAAAGTTTATAAGTATCGACGAAAAACGGTTAATTTTGTATCACAGGGGCATTTTTCAATGTAAATAATTGAACATATCAAGTTTTATGATATTATTTAAATTATACGTTTATTGCACGGACTATCACTTTAATGCAGGGCGAAACTTTTGTCCTGCATACAGCACCTACCTGCTTTTAAAAACATTTGTTCATTCATGAAATTGTCGCTTTTTACTGTATTATGTTTTTATGTACAGTGGGGCGCTACTCCACTCGAGGATAATTTACCAACTGACAACTATCACTATCAACTGTCTGTCTACACTGGTATGAAGAAAGATGCTGGTACCAAATCCAACATCAGCCTTATCATATCCGGGGAAACCACAGATACAGGCGTGCGGCGCCTATTTGACGGCAAAAGAAAGGTACCCGAGCTGTAAAGATATTGATCATGAAATGTATTATTCACACTATGCCTGGTACTAGATACCTTAGGCGCTAAATGTCAGCAATTCAATCGGCACAAACATGAAAATAACAGTTCTACATATCCGTGACTGGACTCAATCAGATTACGAACTTCGATTCTTGAAGCACATTTGAAATTCATCAATATCTTATTAAATCACGGTTCAACCACCTGGCAGTAAGTAGAGTGGATCCTCTCTATTATGGCGCTTAACCCTTCGCTTGCTATTCACGTCAATATACCTACCTGTAAATAGTGAAGACCCAGATGAGACAGCTCCTGCAGGAGCTGTCTCATCAGGGTCTGCACTATTTACAAGTTGATTGTGCAACCAGTGCACTCCACACAGCGAAATACTTGTATACAGTGAAGATAAATGTAATTATACAACAGGACATGGGTAAGGAAGGAGAAATGTATTTTAAAATTCAGCAAGCGAAGGGTCAAAACAATGGACTTACACTTTGGAATTTTCCTACGAACGGGGTTAATGCAGAACTCCCCTAGGCGGGGCGGCGGAGGTTTACCCAAATAAATACGTCTTGGGCATTTGATACATAGTTTACCCTTCCAACACATGAATTAATGATAACCATTGCAAACATTGACATTCTATAACAAGAGTACCGCATACGGTACATAATACGCCCACTTGCAAACTTTCTCTGATTCAACATGCCTTATAAGTGTTGAGATTTTCTAATCTGTGCTTCAGAACTTGATTTCCATATTAAGGTGATACTATTTTTAAAAAAAATGAAGTGAATATCTTATTAAATAAAAAAGTTAAATAAAACTTATCCTCATATTTGCAGATTTTGAAAAGTGCAACGGCCATAACTCTGTAAAGACATATTCAATGAACCTCAAAATAAACTCAGCTTCAGATTTTGTTGCTTAAAACATTTCTTTTAAGTTTCATTTATATCATTTTAATAGTTTTCCCAGAAAACAACAGACAAACTAAAAGCTGACCGTCAAACAAAGCAGCGAACACACAAAGTTCAAGACCATAACTTTAGAATAAAATGACTTACCAAAAAAACCCGTAATATAATTATGTGAAAATTCATATTAAGGTTTAACCATATAAAAAAAATTAAGTAAATATCATTTCAAATGAAAACGTTATGGCCATCCTCATATATATTTGCATAGATTTGCATTATTTCTTTTAGGTGCAAGGGCCACAACTCCGAAACGGCAAATCAAATGAACCTCAGAATTAACTTAGCTTCAGGTCTTGATGCATTAAATATGTGTGTGACGTTTCATTAATATCTAATAAATAGTTTTCCCAGAAAACAGCGGACAAACTATATGCATATATTTGCATTATTTTTTAAGTAAAAGGGCCATAACTCTGAAACAAAAAATCAAATGAACCTCAGAATCAACTCAGCTTCAGATCTTGATGCATTAAACATTTGTGTGAAGTTTCATTAATATCTCTCAAATAGTTTTCCCAGAAAACAGCGGACAAACTATTTGCATGTATTTACATTATTTTTAAGTAAAAGGGCCATAACTTCGAAACGACAAATCAAATGAACCTCAGAATCGACTCAGCTTCAGATCTTGATGCATTAAACATTTGTGTGAAGTTTCATTAATATCTCTCATATAGTTTTACCAGAAAACAGCGGACAAACTATTTGCATTTTTTAAGGACAAGGGCCATAACTCTGAAACGAAAACTCAAATGAACCTCAGAATCAACTCAGCTTCAGATCTTGATACATTAAACATTTGTGTGAAGTTTCATTAATATCTCTCAAATAGTTTTCCGAGAAAACTGCGGACAAACAAAATGTTGACGGACGAACGAACGAACGGACGGACGGACAGGGCCACGCCAATATACGACCACCTTTATTAGGTGGGCGTATAAAAATCGAAGTAATTGAAACAGAATGTTGTGTTTCCAGACGAAAGGTATAAGTGTTCAGAGAGTTCTATATTTATCCTGCTGAAGAAATCATGTCTGCACATTTTTAGCTCGCCTGTTCGTAGAACAGCAGAGCTTATGCTATACCCCCGGCGTGAGCGTGAGCGTGATCGTGAGCGTGAGCGTGAGCGTGGGCGTGAGCGTGGCCAGGTTAAAGTTTTTTGGACGGGTTGTTTTAAAGCTTAATATTTGTACTAGGATGCTGAAATTTTGTATGGAAGTTTGAGGTCAAATATTGCTGTTATGAAGTTAAACATTAAAAATATTTTTCGATTTTATCAATTTTTGACATGTTTTGGACTTAGTCCTTTTGGCCAAAAATCACCAGGTTAAAGTTTTTTGGACGGGTTGGTATAAAGCTTAATATTTGTGCTATGATTCTGAAATTTGGTGAGAAGGTTCATATTGTCGAGACCCTTTCGACCATGCCAACATTTTTGCCCTTCTGACCTTGACCTTTGACGTACTTTTGCAAAAATCTTTAAATACCTATATTATTGGAGCCATTTGGCCTAGGGCTTCCATACTTGGTATGACCATGCCAATATGTTTGCCCTTCTGACCTTGACCTTGACCTTTGACCTACTTTTTCAAATATCTTTAAATGCCTATAGTATTTGAACCAATAGACCTAGGGCTTCCATACTTGGTATGCAACTTTCTTGTGTTAAGACTTTTCCAACAATATTATTGTTTGCCCTTCTGACCTTGACCGTGACCTTCGACCTACTTTTGAAAAAATCTTTAAATGCCTATATTACTGGAACCAATAGGCTTAGGACTTCAATACTTGGTATGATCATACCCACTTTTTTGCCCTCCTGACCTTGACCTTGACCTTTGACCTACTTTTGCAAAAATCTTTAAATACCTATAGTATTTGAACCAATAGACATAGGGCTTCCATATTTGGTATGATCATGTCACCTTTTTTGCTTTCCTGACCTTGACATTTGACCTACTTTTGCAAAAATCTTTAAATGCCTATAACATCCAACAATATTATTGTTTGCCCTTCTGACCTTGACCTTCGACCTACTTTTGAAAAAATCTTTAAATGCCTATATTATTGGAACCAATAGGCCTAGGACTTCCATATTTGGTATGATCATGCCAACTTTTTTGCCCTCCTGACCTTGACCTTTGACCTACTTTTGCAAAAATCTTTAAATGCCTATAACATTTGAACCAATGGGCCAAATGCTTCCATACTTGGTATGCAACTTTCTTGTGTTAAGACCTTTCCAACAATATTGTTTTTGCCATGTTACTTCGACCTTTGACCTACTTTTGCAAACTTCTTTAAATGCCTATAAAATTTGAACTGGTAGGCCAAGGGCTTCCATACTTGGTATGCAACTTTTTTGCCTTAAGACTTTTCCAACCATACCATTGTTTTTACCATGTGACCTTGACCTTTGACTTACGTTTGCAAAAGTCTTTAAATGCCTATAGCATTGCAACAAATAGACCTAGGGCTTCCATACCTGGTATGACCATGCCAACATGTTTGCCTTTCTGACCTTGACCTTTGACCTGCTTTTGCAAAAGTTTTTAAATGCATATACTTCCATACTTGATTTGTATCTTTTCTGTCTGAAGACTTTTTCAAAAACACCAATGTTTTTTACCATATGACCTTGACATTTCACCTATTTTTGCAAAAATCTGTAAGTGCCTATAACTTGGAACCAATATACCTAGGACTTCCATACTTGGTATGACCATGCAAACATATTTGCCCTTCTGACATTGACCTTAACATTTGACCTACTTTTGCAAAAGTCTTTAAATGCATATAACATTGGAACCAATAGACCTAGGGCTTCCATACTTTGGATGTATATTTCCTGTCTTAAGGCTTTCCAACCATACCAATGTTTTTTACCATGTGACCTTGACTTTGACCTTTGACCTTCTTTTGCAAAAATCTTTAAATGCCTATGCTATTGGATGCGATGGACATAGGACTTATATACTTGGTATGACCATGCCAACAATTTTACCCTTCTGACCTTCACCTTTGACCTACTTTTGCAAAAATCTTTAACTGCCTATTACACTGGAATCTGAATAGACCTAGGGCTTCCATATTTGGTATGTATCTTTTTTGTTTAATAATCTTTTAAATTAATGAAAAATGGTATTTGGTTGCCTTTGGTTGTGGTATTGATGCAGTTAAGTTTAAATTGAAAATTGATTTTTTTGTATTCAATATGACACGTTTTAGACTTAACTTTTAAACAGGCGAGCATCAGGTGGCTTTGACACCATTTCTGGTTAGATCTAGAGCTTCTGATTCGTGAAAAAGTTTTAACCCATTACCTCATAGACCTTTTTAGATTCAACATCTTTGAATAAATCTACCGAAAAGGAGAAACTAGAGAAAAATATTTTTTTAGAATTTTGTAGTTTTGAAACCATTGTGATAAATAGAGCATTTGCTCCTAGGGAGCAAATGCTCTTTTTATCACAATGGTTTCATAAAGTGACTTTTACAGAGGAGTGGAAAGGTTTATTTATGGAGAAAAGGGTTAAGAAACAATTGACCACGTGTCATACATCTTGGATTTGATGAGGTGTTGAGTTACTCGGTGTCTCATCTGGAATCAAGCTATTTTCAATAATAAATGTCAAACTTTGACCCCGGTCACTGACAGTTTCGGGATGCTACCGTATATTGTTGAGGGATCGGCCTTCCAACCCCCAGTGTCCTTGGGTTCAGAATTCATTGAGGAACTACATGCCTGATCAATAATAATTTACAACAAATAACAATAATCATATAAAGATAGGTTATTTCCGTCAGATGACCTAATTCCAAGCTAGCTAGTTTTGAATGAAGACCAAACATCAGAAAGTAGGGCTTAAAGCGAGTGGTCTTATGAATAGTTACGTTGTATGCATGGACGAATGGCGAAACATTGGATGGATTTCCAGTCTGCTTATTCCTAGGTTTCTAAGTCTTTCAGAAATATCTTCAGCATTGCATATTATCATCTTCATGCTATTCCATATACATTTTTTCAGTCTCACGGCAAAAGTAGCATCATGAATTACATCCTGAGCGTAGAGGAGAAGCTTGGCCCGCTGAGTTTCTGTCGTATATGGCACGACAACACCGGAGAAATGAAGGACAGATCCTGGTTCCTCGATCAGATAGAGGTCACCGACCTGCAGACAGGAGAACGGTAGATAGCATTTATACTAAATATTATAAGTATAGGCTATAGTTTATGTATTAGAATTTTAAACAAAATAAGTGAAAATGAGCGATAAGACTTGCAAGACTTAATTTTGTTTAAAATTCTAATATGTGAAATATAATTGAATTAAAATTGGAAGTAGTTGAAAATACATGTACATGTACCGGGATGTTATTACATAAAAAAGCAGGCTATAAGACAAACTATTGACAAAGTGTCAAACAGTTTCGATGCTGATGGGACGTCGAATTACCCTCATCTGGATCCAAACTAGTAACAAGTGCGATTCAAGTCGAGATTAGCAGGACAATGCTAAAGTTTGAATTTCTTTTACGATAATGCGCCAGCCACCACGACTTTATTCAACACACATTGAACAAAGCAGTACAAATTATAACAATAATTACTTCCTTACAAAGGTATTTCTTCCTGAACAATCGCTGGCTAGCTGTTGAGGAGGACGATGGCCTAGTGGACAGAATCATACCTGTGGCCGGTATAGATGACCTCGTCGCCTTCAAACAGCTCTTCTCTTCCTCTGTCCGGAAAAAGCTGACCAGTGACCACCTGTGGCTGTCCGTGTTCTCGCGACCTACAAGGAGCAAGTTTACCCGTGTCCAGAGAATCTCGTGCTGTGTGTCCCTGCTGTTCCTGACCATGATTACTAACGCCATGTGGTTCAAGTCGGATTCAGATAAGGAGAACTCGGGGAACCAGCAAGTCGTATCCTTAAAGCTTGGCCCGTTCTCATTCACTCTGCAACAGGTTAGTCATTCAAGTATGGTATAGTAAAACCCCTCTAAACCGGAATTCTAGTAGAGAAGAATTTAGATACTTTTATGCCGGTGGCTGCTTAATACAGAGTGAAAGTCGTGCTTAAAGCTCCTAGAGGACGTTCGGTTTAGAGGGGTTTTACTGTATATAGAATACACAATGAAAAAAATATTCCAAAAAGGTAAATAATATAATACACTTGAAAAGCTCTGATCTAATATTTCGATCACTAAGGGCCTTTTTCATATGATAATCTTTGAAAAGGACCCTTAGTGGTCGAACTATTATATCAGAGCTATGCAAGTATTTATGTGTATAGATAATAACCATAAATTAACTATACTATGTTTATGCCAGAGTTAAGATGCCAGTCATTAATATCTGGTAATGACTGTTTTGTAAAACATTCAGATATTATTTACTTTTATAAATCGAATCTTACACGTATCTTTTGATTTATTTGGATTTATAAAATCCTTCATTATTCAAAAATTATATAAAAACTCAACAAATGTCGTTTTAGCGCGTTTTTAGCAATACTCTCTTAATAAAGTCAGGTAAATTCATGAACTCTCAAGTCTTTTATTGACTGTTTAAAATTAATTCAAACCTAAGCATGTGCCTTAAAATAATCAATTAAACATATATGCATTTTGTGTTAGTAATTGTCGAATATATACAACCAGGTGCCAGCCAATGTACTTTTATAAGTGAATACTAATAGGTGATTACTGCTAAACCTTTCATGGACACATTACGCTCATGCCGAAAACTACGTTATAATGATTGAACCCATAAAGTGCAGGAACCGAGTACAGTATAACCTCTCTTAACCGGAATTCTAGTAGATAATAATTTAGATACTTTTAGGCAGGTGGCTGCTTAATGCAGGGTGAAAGTCATGCAGAAAGCTCCTCTAGGAGCTTTCTGCATGACTTTCACCCTGCATTAAGCTGCCACTTGTCTCCAAGACCGATATTCATACTAAATTTAACTGCCGGTTAAGAGAGGTTTTACTGTATATAAGACATTTGTAAACAGTGTAGACCTATATTAAAGGCTTCCTGTGGGAGTCATTTGATCAGGGTATGCGTTGTTTGTCATAAAACTCATGTTTGGTCATCTTTAATTTATTTAGAAAGGGTGGAGTCTTGGTGGAGCCTGGGTGGAGCCATGTTTAATAATTCAGCGTGTTATAGGTTAATATGACATTATTTTCCATTTCAGATTTTCATAAGTTTGGCGAGTACCATCATCGTATTCCCTCCGAGCTTCCTACTGGTCACCCTTTTCCGGCGCACAAAGTCCAAGAAAAATACCATCATGCAGACCAACCAGCGGAAACCCAAGAGAGGCAAATGGAAGAATCTTGGCACCAGCATGCGCTCCACCTCAAACGTCTGGGAGTCCGAACCTAAGACTTCAAAGATGAAGAGATTCAAGGAGAGTGTGCTTGCCCTTGTGAGTGGAAGAAACAAGAATAACAAATACGGAGCGGACGAAGATGACGAATTTGATTCCATTCCACAGGCCACTATTGCTGGTGATCCAAACGCAAGAAAGAACAAGAATAAAAAGAAGAAGAAGCCGTTTATGTTCCCGCACTGGTGTAACTACATAGCTTGGATATGTAAGTAGGCGTTTATTTGTATGAAATGCAGCATACAGTTGAACCTGTCTGGCGCGGCTATTGGATTATTGAACATGGTAGCCATTAAGCTACCACCTGCCTTACAGGCTGTTAATTAGATTCTTATTTCATGACCGCTTAAGATAGGTTCTATTGTATGTATATTGTGGTGAATGTTTACATAACCAATGCATTTGCGAAATGACTGAAATAATATTTCTAAGAAACGATTAACACAATGTGCATAACGAGGAAAGTATGTCCTCTATCATCATGGGCACTTCACAATCAATTAGTAACATCAAGAGCACGTGTATAGTTATATGAAGCACTACAATGTATATTCAAACCTGTTAAGTAAACTAAAGTTCGAATGTTAAAATATATATAGATATCTAGTGTGTCGAATATGGAACGCGGTTTATAAAGATGTTTGCTAAAATGAACACAATCGGTTATTATTCTGTCTTTAGGTAGGTTGTCAATATTTAGGCTCATTTTAAGTCGCCACTAATTCACATAAGAATGCCGATCTTAAATGAACAATATACACAAAAACTTAAACGGACATTTTGCAGAATATTCAACATAAAACTTGCGTTTTAACCATTTACTTCATAGGTTTGCCTTTTAACGCCTTTGCAAACAGGACAGACCCAATCACATGGCGCTACTGAAGGAACCATTTGATCATGGTCTACTCTGTTTGCTAATTAAAGTCAATATATAGATCTTGTTCCACAATGTTTTCCTCAGGACCAATAATTTACTTGTTCATATGCCATAATAAATATAAAGCTAATTAAAATGCATGCATACATTATTTCCTACATGAATATTGATGGAGTAAAGGATTAAGGTAGTGTACTATTTCTTGCCTTCAGTGTGTTTCTTCAGTGTGATAGCACCTGCCTTCTTCACGATCCTCTACAGTATGGAGTGGGGCAAAACCAAGGCGAATGAGTGGCTTAGCACCTTCCTGCTCTCATTCTTCCAGTCTGTTATTGTCGTACAACCTATCAAGGTAGAAAACAAGATTTATTTCTTTTTCTCTTTGGTCTGTCGATTTTTATACCCGGGAGTGTATATATTAAAGTGTGACCTGCTTTGCGTTTGAAACACAAACTTGTCTTTTCATACAGACATAACGTGCATGTATCAAACACATTGGATCCTGGTGAGACTCACACAGATGTAGATAAGAGCAATAAAGTTCGTTAGGAAATCTGGCTTAAATGCGTTGTATATTTACCCGCTAATTCCTATTTTGTAAAACCCTGAATAGATGTGCCCCAAAGAGGCTGAGAAATACGAATTTTATGTAGAACATAACACTTCTTATCTACAGCTATGAATCCTTTTAATTGTTTAGGTCCTGTGCCTGGTCGCTTTCATAGCGTGTATTCTAAAGAAACCTGATCTAGACGAAGAAGGCGACTGCGCCAATGAGCTGAACAATGCCATAGCTGCCCATGACGAGGAACTCACCTCTAAAGGCACTGATGTCATCAGTGGTGAGTTCAGTGAACCACACCTCTCGTGATTTAACACTACTTGATAATCATGTCTTTTAACCACTTTCCAAACACAGCATATCGAAAATAAGCAGCTCTTGTAGAGAATTGTCCTAATCAGGTTTTGTTCTGTTTGTTTAACCTTTTCTCCGAAATAAACACCTTTCTCTCACCTTTGCGTAGTAGACCAGATCATACGGCTCCCGTAGGAGCTGTCTTATCAGAGTCAAATGCTTATGAAATTGTAGTAGACCAGTCTCTACAATTTGTATAATACCAAACCCACATGTGTACATGTACATGCGCACCATTATACAATTTCAGCTAAATATTCATTATACTAATAATTCTAATAATTCTAACATTAATATTTGATAGTGAAATTGGTTAGTACTTGACAGTAGTACTGCAGAGGTCTTGCATGCATATTCATCAAGTAAACGATAAATGGCCAGCCCAGCCATTTATCCCATTACCTCATAGTCTATTTTTAGATCCAACCTCTTTGAATAAATCTACCGAAAAGGAGCATTAACTAGAGAAAATGAAAATTTTAGAATGTTGTAGTTTGAAACCATTGTGATAAATAGAGCATTTGCTCCTATAGGAGCACATGCTCTATTTATCACAATGGTTTCATAAAGTGACTTTTACAGAGTCGTCTAAAGTCGTCAATATGAGGGAAAGGGTTAAATGGCATTTAATGCTACGACTGATTTACATACAATATTTGTTTTGAAATATTTACTCTACCTCTGTTCAAAGCGTAGCTCAGAATTCCTCAGCCATGGAATTACTCTGGACCGGCACTTTGTGCATATAATGTGATAAAGTAAAATGCACTGCCAAATAGCTACTGTTCCATATAAAAATGATTCTTTAAGACGCAAATCGTCTGATGTTGGAAATGTGATTGATCTAATGTGATTGTATACCTAAGGTATTTCAATTGATTCCAATGACAACATACGCAGCTACAACAGGTCAGTCAAACTAATTGGTATAACACGTTGTTCTGTCTTATTCAACTTTAATGGAATGTTGGCTTACTTTTTGAAAACTTCAAAGCTGTGTTAAATTAAATATTACTGGTATCTGAATAATGCTAAATCCTTAGGAAACCGCCGACGTTTTAAAAGTCGGAAAACTTCATGTATTACATGGAAATCAGCAGACACGGTTAATTTCCGATTTCGGAACAACACTGCGAATATTAATTTTCCCATGTCGTACATATTTACTACGTGGTAAAACTTCGTCTGAATATACATGACGTACATCCGGTACACAATCCAGTTTATGGCCAATGTGTTTCCGTTGCTTACCGAGGTAATACAACATTTACTTTTTCCGATACAAATAACTCATTCCTTACCCTGTCCTTTAGCACTAAGTTAGTGTCAATTCACACAGATCTCGGTTCTATAGTTATTGTGTTATGTAACATTGGCTAAATATGAGCAGAGTACATCTTTACGATACATTTTCTTTAAACTTTAGTATGTTACTATCAACCCTGTTTCTGTCTTCATTCAAGAGATCGCAAGACGTCGGAAAGAAGCCAATGAAATGTTTGAGCCGCCTGACCCAGAGAAACTTGAAGAGTCAAAACGCAAGCGTCTGCTGGAGATGAAGATGGAGTCCATACTGAAAGAGATTTTTGTGTATGGGTTCTTTGTCATGATCTTATTCTTCCTGTCCTATCAACAACGCGACATGGTCTCCTTTTACTACACTGAAAACCTGAAGGGACTGTTCGTAGGAAAATTCCAAAGTGTAAGTCTGTTGTTTAACCCTTCTCTTGCTGAATTTTAAGATACATTTCTCCTTCTTTACTCATGCCTTGTTGTATAATTACATATATCTTCACTGTGTACAAGTATTCGCTGTGCAATCACTGCTGTCGAGTGCACTTGTTGCACAATCAATGTGTAAATAGTGCAGACCCAGATGAGACAGCTCCTGCAGGAGCTGTCTCATCTGGGTCTTCACTATTTACAGGTAGGTATATTGACGCGAATAGCAAGCTGCAAAACTGCTGTAATTGCATTGTTTAACATGTGTACGAATTCATAATAATTGCCCCCACCCCTAAGATTGTCAGTTGATTTTGATTGACTGTTTTGATTTTGTTTAACGCCTTTCCTGTTCTACGTTTATTCCAAATTTCAATACATACTGAATATTCATAGACAAAATAGTTGGAAATATGGAAGGTGTAACATTGTAGCTATTTTAGAAACATATATATCAAATTATATCAGCAAATAGAGCAGGCCCTGATCAGACGGCTCCTATAGGATCTGGGTCTACTCTGTTTGCAAATACGTAAAAAGGCGGGGGGTTTATTAAGGAAAGGGTTAAATACGTGATTTTATGGGCACAGTTTGACATGACCACAGTTTATGGTCGCAATTCAAATATCAAACCCGCCATGTCTTCACAAATATCAAACCCGCCATCTCTTCACAAATATCAAACCCGCCATGTCTTCACAAATATCAAACCCGCCATGTCTTCACAAATATCAAACCCGCCATGTCTTCACAAATATCAAACCCGCCATGTCTTCACAAATATCAAACCCGCCATGTCTTCACAAATATCAAACCCGCCATGTCTTCACAAATATCAAACCCGCCATGTCTTCACAAATATCAAACCCGCCATGTCTTCACAAATATCAAACCCGCCATGTCTTCACAAATATCAAACCCGCCATGTCTTCACAAATATCAAACCCGCCATGTCTTCACAAATATCAAACCCGCCATGTCTTCACAAATATCAAACCCGCCATGTCTTCACAAATATCAAACCCGCCATGTCTTCACAAATATCAAACCCGCCATGTCTTCACAAATATCAAACCCGCCATGTCTTCACAAATCAGTTGTGAACACTCGTGAGAATCTGATCTTTGGGAAAGTTCGAAAGAGGGGTCGCAGCAATTGGTGAAGAAATAAAAGTACTATCCTTGAAAACAATGTTTAATTTACACATTCTATCAAACGAACTAACTGAAAGAACTCGGATCGAGAGAACTAACTGTCCCCTGTAGTCAAAAAGTAATCATTATAATTAATTCCTGTCATTTTCAGATATCTACTGTATTGGACTACTGGGTGTGGCTGGAGGGAACATTTATGCCAGCCCTGTACGCTGCAAAATACCACAACGGAACGGAACTGTACAAATGGTGGGACAAGAGATGTCTGAAAGACCTCCAGAGCCGTAGAATAGGCATCGCAAGATTGAGGCAATTCAGGATTAAGGAAGGCAAGAACTCAATAAACTGAAAATAAAGCTGGTACTAACTTACTTTTATTGCTTTCGAGGATTTAAAATGGCAAGCTATTACACATGATAACACAGGTCATTATACACGTACTTTTACATACAATGTTCTTCTTTCTGCAGATTTCAATCCTGTATGCCCCAACAATATTTCACCATCTTTCATATATGTTTTGATATTTATCTGCTGTTCCAATTCCTTCACATGCTTTAAATGTTAATCCACACTTTCATTATACGCATCACATTAGTTCCTGTATTATCTTTGATCTGTGTTGAATACTACTTTGTCTATGGAAAAGTAGTAAAGTCAAGCAGGCAAAGCCACATACAAGACGCAACCACCACCAAAACATCGATAGACAGCATGACACACACACATACACACACACAACCACACACCCAAACGAACACTCACACACGAGATAAACACAGAGAACATCAACAGACACAAGAACTAGTAGAGACAAACACTCCACACATGAACAAAATCACAAGCACAAAGACGTAAGGCAAACAAAAGGAATGGTGACAAAGAGAGCAGCAACCTTATCCCACTGGTTGCGACAAACTAATACACTGACAATGAATAGGAAGGAAACTAGACGACCTCTTAAATCCAGAAACAGAAGGAGAACGTCGGATATCTGTATTATTTCTTTTTTGTCGTACCCTTTATTACTTTCTACAGTTACTCAGTTTGCAGCTCAATCATTGAGTACACTAGCGATAGGTGGATACAGTTTGTTCGCTTAAATGTTTTCGTTATTCATGCACTTTACCACTATATTTGCCCTCGGGGTTGTTGTAGATTAGTCGGAGAGGGGATACGTTTATTTACACTGTTTGTCTTTTAGGGTGGGGATGGAATAAATGTGAGGTTGGGCGCCCCAAAACCGGTTTAACCCCCACCCCAGTGACTTTGGTCACTGACCGTTCCAATGCGGTACTTCCATCTCCCCCTATTGTATGTCTGTTTTGTCTTTGTGCGTCTCTTGATGTTTTTGATGTACATTTGCTGTTTCCTTGTGTTGCTGTTCAGGCGGCTGTTTGTTCTGTATGTGGTGTTTCCTGCATGACTTATTTTTGTACTTAACATTTTACCAAAAATAAAACAGCCAAGACATCCACTTCAAACTAAAGCATGACTGTTCTCAATCAAATACAGGCTTACACTTACCCAACCTATACAACTCCTGAAGGGAGGTGATCCCCCGAAAGCAAAAATTGCAACACAAAAAGAGAAAATTGCAAACTCGGTTTTATTGAGTCAGTCTGTTCATGAGCAGTAATTGAACGTGCAATACTGCTCACGCCCCTTACCACCGGCTTAAGCGGTATTCAGTTTTCAGAACAAGAAGTACTGAAATTCATGATCTCGAAGGATCAGAAGGTATAAGTTTGATCAATCTCATACAATGACATGCATTTCTTTATACCTTTCCCATGATGCTACTAGGCAAATAAGAACTACTGAGTGAAAGGAACAACCCCTCACACAACCCCTCACACAACAACCAGTCCTCATCAATTAGCTAAAATCAGTTAACTCTCTTAAAATCCAACCAGTTTGATTTCAGATTCTTGCACTATCGTACCTAAGATGGCTTCGGTGATCAATCACTGTCGTAACGACTACAACTGGCTAGACGATGACACACAACCCTACCTGCCAGGCTGGGTGGAAACAAACGAGGAGAATAGGACCATATTGGAAGAGCTTGATGACGTCAACCCCTGGGTCTACCAAAACTCATACAAGTAGGTCACTATTGATAACTTCAGTAAACCCATTTATGCCAAATGTTTCGACGGGGAAATATGTAAACAAAACAGGTCAATATCAGCTGACTCCTGCAAGAGCCGTCTGACCAGGGTCTGTACTGTTTGCTTCATATTTTCCATGCAGCTACTCAGTGGCTAAATAAGCTTTGAGAGTCCAGTCCTAATGCAGAGCAACAGATAAACGTGCGTACTCGAGTACTAAAATTGTCATTTCTCCACCAAAATCTATGTTGTGACCACTCTTTAAAATTTTCGACACGATTCTTAAGAGTGGTCACAACATAGGGGTTGGTGGCGAAAAAAAAGAGAAGTCATTGAAAGTGTTCTGGGCTTCTGCTACCAAACTCATTATGTCATATGTCACACTGAACTCATTATGTCATATGTCACACTGAACTCATTATGCCATATGTCACACTGAACTCATTATGTCATATGTCACACTGAACCATTATGTCATATGTCACACTGAACTCATTATGTCATATGTCACATTGTTTGCTTAAAAAATCCCACCTATAACAAATTCTTAAAGAAACTACCCTTGTAATGAAATGAAATTTACTCGAAACTTTCGTTTGGACAAGTCCACTAAGGTCTATTCTGGCTGTATGGGTTAATGTACAGCGTCCAAGAATGAAGGAAACTCGAGCATTGTGAACAAGTCCACTGCATACGAACTGTGTGTGAGAAGAAATAAAGGGAAGGCGGAAGGGTGACTTTGATCCTAAAAGCTACAATGTAGTGGATAAAATTACTAGTAGCCAAACTCCCCATTCTGTAATCATTCTTTGTGGTAATCATTATAAGTAACCCCCCCCCCCTAGCTGTAGTGTTAGTAAAAAGGACCTTAGGACAGGTGGCTTCTTAACGCAGGATGAAAGTCATGCAGAAAGCTCTGTTTTACCCTGCATTAAGCTGCAATCTATCTTACAGACCATAATTTATGCTAATTTGAACGTTCGCTTTGGGTTTTTTACTGTCTTGCAAGAACATCAACATCATCACCATCGCATCTTCAGTGGCGCTTTTGGTATATCAGTACCGCAGTGAAACTCAATGCGACCCTCCATCCATCCTGAATAATGTTTTCATCCCCTTTACTGACCTTTATTTTTCAGGCTGAAAAGCACGCCATATTTGGCCACCTTACAGACTTACAAAGGAGGCGGTTACGTCATTAATTTCGAGAGAAGCTATCGCAGAACCCAACGGAATCTGACACGCCTCAGAGAACAAAACTGGCTAGACCTGAGAACTCGAGCAGTGTTCACTGAGTTCACAGTCTACAACCCGAATTCAAATCTGTATGCATCAATCATCATGGTCATGGAGTTTCCTTCAGTTGGCGCAGCGGTACCTAGAACTGAGATAAAGGTAGACGTGACGTCTCATTTTTCAACTATCCCCATTTCAGCTTCTTATATATATTCCTATTTGTTTTATCTTTCTGAATATTGTTGAGTTTGTAGTTGTCGTTTGTTGTACTGTAAGGATATGATAAAAATAAAATAGGTTGTAAATATGAACAAACTTAGATTAAGTGAAAGTGTAGTTGTTCGAATATGAGCATTGTCATACAGTTGGTGTAACTATTGTTACGAGATACTTTGAAAAGGAATGCAAATCAATAGATTCAAATACTGAACTAGTCATTTTCCATCATGTCCTATGTTTTGACCACTCTTTAGAATCATAAGTTTGGTGAAGATATACTGGAACTTTACGCATCTTGTCTAGAATAAAATAGGTCTATGTAAATATCTTACTAACGCAATGAAGTACAAATAGAACAAACAATTATTATGTATCTAAGCCTTTTATTCAATCATGTCTAGGTTTTCCGGCTTCAGAGTTATGTCGGTGGATTTGCCATTGTCGTCATTTTCTTCGAGGTCCTCTACTGCTGCTTTGCCATCTTCTTCTTCGTTCGCTGTATAAAGAAAGTAAAGAAGGACAAGTGCAAATACTTCCAGACGTTCTGGGATATCCTGGAGTTTGTAATGCTTTGCTTTGCCGTTGCTTGTATTGTCATGTATGTGTTCAAACACATTCTGACTGAGGTCGCATTCTCTGCGTTAAAGAATCAATCGAAAGGTGAGGAAAATATGTTGTGTGATGCATATATTATCTTTCAATAATTTGTATGATTGTCGCATACTTTGTAAAGAAGACTGATGTATAATAATAAAAAATGATTATGTGTGCCTTCAAAATACACTAAACATAGAAATACAGTTTATTCACAATTGCAATTATTTCTATTATATTTCTGTTACTAGCGGAGTACATCAATTTCCAGTCCTTGGCCCTCTACGACGAAATGTACGGTTACATGACCGCCTGTGTCGTCTTCCTTGCCTCCATTCAGTTCCTCAAACTCCTCCAATTCAACAAGAAAATGAACATGCTTGGTGACACTGTCAAACTCGCCACCAAGGACCTTAAGGTCTTCTCTGTCGCATTCGTTCTCTACTTCATGGCATTCGTGGTCACTTTCTACCTGCTCTTCGGGCAGTACATGGCAAGCTACAGTGGTATCATCCAATCCATGGAATCCGCGTTTGCGTTCACGCTGGGCGCGTTCGACTTTGAGGCGATGAGCGACGCACACAAATTTCTTGGTCCATTGTTCTTTTTCCTGTTCATCGCCGTGATCTACGTGGGACTCATGAGCATCTTCCTGACAATTATCGCGGACTCGTTCACCACAGTTAAAGAGCAAACAGCCAACGCCCAGAACGATTACGAAATGATGGACTTCATCTGGAGAAAGTTTAAGAGTCTAATAGGTGTCAAGTGATGAAAGCTATCTTCCAGCAAGCTAATAAAGGGACTTGTCCTAGTTAGAGACTGAATCTATCTGTTCAATCTTTAACCATTTCCCTCATGAATATGCATGTAAGAAATACCGATACCATAAATATTTATCAGCTAGATTGACATTACGGTACATGAACTCAGGATATTTTGGTTATTTAAGAATCTGTAGAATCAGATCTACATAATTTCATAAGCAAAAAGGGCAGACCCTGATCAGGCGGTTCCTACTCGATCCGTCTGATATGGCCTACTGCAGATACGTTAAAAGACGTATTTATGAGGGAAAGGGTTATCTTAGCTAGCTGAGCACATTCTGTCTACATAGAAATTGTTTCAATTCTAACATTATTGATTTACCTGATGCGGTTGCTGATATGTCTTAAAAATTACACCTTTCAACAAATAAATAACACTTTAACAGATAAATTACATACTTACTTTTAAAACAACTGTTCATCGTCTTTCATAGAACTGGGATGATTTCAATATTTGGATAGTTTGGAGAAAGTTTAATTGCTTGTAAAAGCTTAAACTTCGATATGAAATGAGTCACTGAAATATATATTGATCTTTGAACTAAATTTTAATCTGCTTTATTTCACATGGTATGGTAAAGGATAGTACCAAACTTGTCTAAAAACATTGAATGGTGTATTTTGTAATTGTAAACACATCTTAAATTACAATCACTACATGTTATAGCTAATCACCTTGTGCAGAGATGAATTAGGAATATATGGTTTATGTACCAGAAACTCTTTCGCTGCCAATAGAGAATATGTGATAACTTCACAATCAGTTTGAATTCTACATTAGAACCTAATTAAGGCTGTGTCTCTTTAGCAGCCAATCTGTTTGATGTTAAGATTTGTTTGTGAAAATTAGGGAAACAATACAAACTTGTAGCAGGCGACAAATTCTGCAGACGACAATATGTGGCAGCGAAAAAGTTTAAATTGATGTTGCACGTGTTACTTTTATCTTGATTTGTTTCTATTCTCACAGACGACTAGGTTTTATCCAACCTAGGAAACAATGTTACGTGATCTGTCACGTGATACACATCTCGTGCTCACGTGTCTTTCGAACCATTATTCAATCCATTTATAATTTCATTTTCAGGTATCAATTCAGAACACTATAATCAGATACGGGCACCATATTGTAAATTGTAATTCTGTGGTAACACTTTCACGTAAATGTACAGTAGAATCTCTCTAATGCGACCACTTTAATAAATAAACATGGGTGACTTTAAGAGCAAGTGGTTGCTTAATGCATGAAGGAAGTAATGCAGAGAGCTATAGAAATATCTCTACTGTGACCTCTTAATAAATACCAATGGTTTTAAAAGCAAATTGTTGCTTAATGCAAGAAGGAAGTAGTGCAGAAATCTCCTACCTGTCTGAAAAAAGAAATTGTCACCTATTTTTTTTTTTAAAAAAGGCAATGAGACATCAGTATAGATCAGTAACTGATGGTTGTTTCTGTAAACTCATCAGTCAACTTTAGCTTAGTACTATATGTAGATAAGAGTTTTATTTGCGTTCATAATGAAGAAATGGTGTTAACAAGTAGGTATGTTACATTTTCTAAGCAAAGATGAGCATGCAGATAGTCTGGATCGTATATATCCGTCCATTAATCCGTCCATATGTTGATACAAAATATAGTAAACCCCACTAAATCGGACTTTAAATTTAGCATAAATATTGGTCTTGGAGACATGTTGCAGCTAAATGCAGGGTAACAGTCATGCAGAAAGCTCCCCCAGGAGCTTTCTGCATGACTTTCACCCTGCACTAGGCAGCAACCTAATGCCTTAAAGTATCCACATTCTTCTCTACTTGAATTCCGGTTTATAGGGGGTTTACTGTATTTTAAAGAAATATCAAAACTATATACAAATAATTGTATTTCAAAATGGCAATATATGATTTAAAAATGGTAATGATAATGATAAAAAAGTACATTCTTTTTTTTTCTTGCGCACATCATTACTACTCAAAGTATTCGGATAGATAAATTCAGGCAATGGTACATACCCATTATCAAACGGTGCCAACTGAACTTCTTTAGCTTTACAAACAAGTGGGTACATATATTTTGGGTATATAAGGTATGTAAATAAAGAGTTTACCCTTTCCCTCGTGAATATTTATACAAATATTCATGACATCGTAAATTTGTGTTAACGCGTGATTTATAATGGCCAATGAACAAGGAAGTATTTTGGTCATTTCGGAACCTGTAGACTCCGACCTATGTATTTCCGTAAGCAGAGAGCAGGTCCTGATAAGACGGCTCCTATAGTAACCGACTTTTCTGGCCCTTCTTTGTTTGCAAAAAAACGATAATATGAGGGAATGGGTAAATGTCTAGGTAACGGTTCACTTGAATTCTAATGTTATTAACCCTCGCTGTAGGATAGTTTTGGCGTCGTCCGTCTTTCCGTTCGTCTTTCCGTCCGTCTTTCCATCCGCCAGCAGTCATATCTAAGAAACATTGTGGAGTTTTTTATCCTTGTGTCCGTCTATCCATCCATCTGGAGTTATACCTCAGAAAAATATGTGGAGTTTTTCGATGAAACTTTCTGTAAAAGTTCCAAGTACCATTAAGTAAAAATTGAGTTTTATAGGACATTATTTTTCACTGGGTAAGGGATTAGTCCGGATAAGATGCGTAAATTAAAAAATAAACCAATTCAAGAATAACTCCTTTATTTCTCAACCAAACCCCATGTTGTGACCACTCTCTTTGAGACGATTCTGAAAGGTGGTTACATCACATGGTTTGTGTAGAAATGGTGATTTTAGTATTAATATTTGAGTAAGCACGCCATGATCCAAACTGAACAGAATGCTTTTAAAAAAATATTAGACGGAAACACAGCTTTGAGGTTTGTAGCAGACGACACTATTATCAGACGACACTTACTTCTCAAGAATTAAAATCGAGTTTTTTAAAAAAAAAAAAAGAAGAATAAAATTGGTATTATAATTAGTCATAGATATGTACACACAAGACCTCGCATGCATCCTCAACGTTATGCTGTCATGAAACGTATTGATGTCTGTAAAATGTGTCGTCTGCTTCAATTATCCATTTTAACCGAGTTTTCCACGGAAAATCCGGTTATTGAAATGGTGATGTACGGCGGGCGGGTGGACGGTCTGTAGGTGGGCGGACGGACGGACGGGCGGCTGCCAATCTTGTAAACGCAACTCCTCTGAAACTGTTCAGCAGATTTTCATAAAACCTTGCATGTAACAGGGACATAATATGTAGATGTGCATACTGTCGGGAATTATTCCTTCTGTATTTTTTCTCAGAGTTATGCCCTTTGAACTTAGAAATCACTAGATATGTTGACCCTATCTTTGTAAACGCAACTCTTCTTAAACTGTTCAACAGAATTTCATAAAACATTGTATGTAGCAAGAACATATATAAATGTGCATATTGTCGGAGAGTTTTTCTCCTGCATTTTTTCTAGGAGTTATGCCCCTTTGAACTTAGAAATCACTAGATCTTTCGACCCTATTCTTGTAAGCGCAACTCCTCTTAGACTGTTCAACAGAATTTCTTTAAACCGTGTATGTAGCAAGAACACGATATAGAGATGTGCATATCGTCGGAGATGTTTCCTTCTGCAATTTTTCTTGGAGTTATGCCCCTTTGAACTTATAATTTACTAGATCGTTTGACCCTATCCTTGTAAGCGCAACTCCTCTTAAGACTGTTCAACAGAACTTTTTAAAAACCTTGTATGTAGCAAGAAAACAATATATAGATGTGTATATTGTCAGGAAATTTTCCTTCTGCAAATTTTCTGGGAGTTATTCCCATTTGAACTTAGAAATCCCTAGTTTATAGTGAAGGAAAACTCGGTTTGATGGCGTGTCGGCATTTCTTGTTATTTGTTTTCTTTTCGTTTTTAAAAACAGTCTGGATTATGATGAGATGCCGAGCTACTCTGTGTCTCATCTTGGTCCAACTTGTTTGCATTGGTTACAGAGCTCCAGATAAGATGCGCAAATCAAAATATAGTATTCTAAAGAGTGACCACAACACCGGGTTTGGAGGAGAACTTATGATTGTTTTGTATTTTGTATTTGGGTACGTGTCGTTATCTGTAGCTCTGGTTGGTAATTACAAACTCACCACTGATAGCCAAAGAGCTAATTCGAATGCATATTATTATCTTAACCCTTTCCCTGATGAATATCCATGTAAGAAATGATGACTTTATGAGTATCTATTAGCTCGTTTTTATAATAGAATATGAAAATATGAATTTTTGGCAAGTACAGAAACTGCATAATCAGGTCTATATGAACGTCATAAGCAACCAGAGGAGACACGAATCAGACGATTGATACTTGAGCCGTCTGGAGAGGGTCTACTCTGGTTACAAAGATACTGATGTGGATCTACTCTGGTTTCCAAGGTACTGGTGTGGTCCTAGGTACTGGTGTGAACCTACTCTGGTTACCAAGGTACTGGTGTGGCTCTACTCTGGTGGATCTACTCTGATTACCAAGATACTGGTGTGGATCTACTCTGGTTACCAAGGTTCTGGTATGGATCTACTTTTGTTACCAATGTACTGGTGTGGACCTACTCTGGTTACCAAGGTACTGGTGTGGATCTACTCTGGTTACCAAGGTACTGGTGTGGACCTACTCTGGTTACCAAGGTACTGGTGTGGATCTACTCTGGTTACCAATGTACTGGTGTGGATCTACTCTGGTTTCCAAGGTACTGGTGTGGATCTACTCTGGTTACCAATGTACTGGTATGGATCTACTCTGGTTACCAAGGTACTGGTGTGAACCTACTCTGGTTACCAATGTACTGGTGTGGAAGTACTCTGGTTACCAAGGTACTGGTGTGGATCTACTCTGGTTACCAAGGTACTGGTGTGGACCTACTCTGGTTACCAAGGTACTGGTGTGGATCTACTCTGGTTACCAATGTACTGGTGTGGATCTATTCTGGTTACCAAGGTACTGGTGTGGATCTACTCTGGTTACCAATGTACTGGTATGGATCTACTCTGGTTACCAAGGTACTGGTGTGAACCTACTCTGGTTACCAATGTACTGGTGTGGAAGTACTCTGGTTACCAAGGTACTGGTGTGGATCTACTCTGGTTACCAAGGTACTGGTGTGAACCTACTCTGGTTACCAAGGTACTGGTGTGGATCTACTCTGGTTACCAAGGTACTGGTATGGATCTACTCTGGTTACCAAGGTACTGGTGTGGATCTACTCTGGTTACCAATGTACTGGTGTGGACCTACTCTGGTTACCAAGGTACTGGTGTGGATCTACTCTGGTTACCAAGGTACTGGTGTGGATCTACTCTGGTTACCAATGTACTGGTGTGAACCTACTCTGGTTACCAATGTACTGGTGTGGATCTACTCTGGTTACCAAGGTACTGGTGTGGATCTACTCTGGTTACCAGGGTACTGGTGTGAACCTACTCTGGTTACCAATGTACTGGTATGGATCTACTCTGGTTACCAAGGTACTGGTGTGGATCTACTCTCGTTACCAATGTACTGGTGTGGGTCTACTCTGGTTACCAAGGTACTGGTGTGGATCTACTCTGGTTACCAAGGTACTGGTATGGATCTACTCTGGTTACCAATGTACTGGTGTGGATCTACTTTGGTTACCAAGGTACTGGTGTGGATCTACTCTGGTTACCAATGTACTGGTGTGGACCTACTCTGGTTTCCAAGGTACTGGTGTGGATCTACTCTGGTTACCAAGGTACTGGTGTGGATCTACTCTGGTTACCAGGGTACTGGTGTGAACCTACTCTGGTTACCAATGTACTGGTATGGATCTACTCTGGTTACCAAGGTACTGGTATGGATCTACTCTGGTTACCAAGGTACTGGTGTGGATCTACTCTGGTTACCAATGTACTGGTGTGGGTCTACTCTGGTTTCCAAGGTACTGGTGTGGATCTACTCTCGTTACCAAGATACTGGTATGGATCTACTCTGGTTAAAAACGTATTTAAAGACTCTTTCGGGTAAAGGGTAAGCAGAAGAAGATCTTTCTGTTCGGCTATAAATTTTATTGTTACTCTATATTTTGTTAAGTTTAAGAATTAAAGATAAAATTTTCAGAATATGTTTTTGTTGTTGCCTTCCATATCCCGATGTTTTGTTACTAATCTCATTGCGCTCCAGGTCAAACAGTTTACACTCAAATGGAAGGATTAATTCAAGAACCCTCTAGTCAGAATCTAAACTGCTTGCATATTTTTTTAAATTTCAATTCAGCAAAATAGGACCTTCTTGCCGAAACAACCCTATAAATGAAAATGATTCGTTGTCCATGCGTAACTGGGAACAAGTTGCTTCATTTGCGAGTTTGGGCAAACACGACTTTAACCCTTTACTACATGATTATTGATTGAAGAAATAATGTATGTATGAAACTATGACTATCAGTTAACTTAACTCTGTACTCCATAAATACACCTTTTTACGCCTTTCCAAACAGAGTAGAGCCAGATTAATTAGACGGCTCCTATAGGTCAGGGTCTGGTCTGTTTAATTGTGAACTAATGTTGATATGATTCTGCAGTTTCTGTCATGGCCAAATATTCCTGTGTTCATCTGTCATAATAAAAAGGTAGATAATTAATATTCATGATGTCATTATTTCTTATATGAATATTCATGGGGTAAAGGATTAATATCAATAATGCTAACTGACCATATGAATGTTTGGGCATGGCAGAAACAGAATCACACCTAAGGTTCATAAGCAAACAGGAGACGGATTCCGCGGGAGTTATCATATATTGGTCCATCTTGTTTGCAGAGGCGTTAAATTGCGTATGTATGGAGTAAATAGTCAAAATATAGTGAACAAATGTTGTTAGTCTGGTTTTTAAATTAACACTCAAAGTGTAAGTGAATACGAATTTTAAGCAAGGCCAAAACCTGACCAATCAAATCCTTGAGAATGAACTCCGACTCAGACTCAGCCGTTTTATAATCTCGGGGTCAGGTTTGGGTCGCAATCACAGAGTCAACTTCCCGGTTCTGACCTATAGTTTTTGTACGTCCCTAAACCCATCGAATATTTTTCAGAAGACGTTGCTCAAACCTTCACCTGATCGAGTCACTAATAGCTTCTGGCAAGTTTTGCACGAAACAGTAATGACAAAAATGATATCTAAATCTGCAAATATCAATCTGACTCTATAATTGTGGGTCGCCAATAAGTGCAATAGGGAAAAATCTGGCCCATTGATATGCACATTATAAACACAGATCACGAATCGAATAAGGACTGCCTTAAATGCATCGAAGTCAAGGTTTAAACCTTCAAAATTACTTACAATTATTACATTCAATATCATACCATAAAATTTTACTGAGTGACGTTTTAATGCGGGCCAAGCGCACTGCAGAAAGTTCCTCATTGACGGAATGAGACTGCGTTTAGTGGCCACTGAACCCTTTATCCGATAGAGAACCTTTTGAAGACAACTTTTAATGACAACAATTGAAGACACCTTTTGAAGACACCTTTTGAAGAAACCTTTTGAGGAAACTTTTTGCAATCAACTTTTGAAGACACCTTTTGAAGACACCTTTTGAAGACACCTTTTCAAACGAATTTGACCCAAAATCACATGGATCCTTTGGGAATCATTTTATCAGGATGTGTGGTTTGTTTATGAAATTAAATAGATTTGGTTCTACATTTTCTGCCATTTCCAAACAATCATGTGTTCGTGGAGCATTAAGAATATAGTACAACCTTTCTAAACCGGAATCTTAGTAAGAATATTTCAGGTATTTTAGACAGGTGGCTAATGCAGGTTGAAAGTCATACAGAAAACTCCTTTAGCAGCTTTTTGAGTGACTTTCACCTTGTATTAAGTTACCATCTGTCCTACAGACCGGCATTGATACTAATTTGAACGTCCTGTTTGGATGTGTATTACGGTATCAAATAATGAATATGCATGATGCCATAAGTTCTTACATAGATATTGATCAGGGTTAAATGGTTAGTACTGGTTAAGACCTGTTTTGCATATTGTTCAGGGTTACATGGTTAATACTGGTTGAACCCTGCTTGCATATTGTTCAGGGTTAAATGTTTAATACTGGTTAAGACCTGTTTGAATACTGATCAGGGTTAAATGGTCAATACTGTCCAGGGTTAAATGGTTAATACTGGTTAAGACCCGTTTGCATATTGATCAGGGTTGAATTATTGATGCTAGCTAAAACCTGTTTGCATATTGTTCAGAGTTAAATGGTTAATACTGGTTAAGACCTGTTTGCATACTGTTCAGTGTTAAATAGTTTATACTGGCTAAGGCATGTTTGAATATTGATCAGGGTTAAATAGGCAATACTGGTTAAGACCGCAATGGAAACAAGAGTATCTATTACATGCACTCTTTTTTGTGTCATCCTTGGCATATAATGTTGATTGACATTACTTTTTTTAAATCATACATTTGCTTGTTTAATATGTATATTTTAATAACAGATTGCCATGAAATTGTACATTTATGTTTATATAAATTTATCTATCTAAGACATGCTTGAATAGTGATCAGGGTTAAATGGTTAATACTGGTTAAGATTCGTTTGCATATTGATCAGGATTAATTGGTTAAGACTGGTTAAGACCTGTTTGAGTATTGATCACCTGTTTTGGTTTTCCTTTTATCGGATCACGAAAACGCTGTTTCTTGTGGTATACGACACCAACCTGATTTTGCTCCTTTTGTCCTATTATCAAACTTTTATCGCATTATGAACCAATTATTTCTTATGGTATAATACACCTGTTTTTGTTTCTTTTTATCGGATCATGAAGCAGTTGTTTCTTGTAGTATAATCAATCTGTGTTTTTCTCCTTTTGTCGAATTATATTAGTTATTCTTGTAGTATAAGATGAAAAAAATCAGACATCATATCATGGGAGATGACTTTCTAATTATCTTCCATTGCAGTGCGTATATATTTGTTTCCCCTGCGTTTATTTGGACCAGATAACCGCGATATCTTTAGCTGATTGTTTTATTGATTTTACTTTATGATTTATGCTTGAAGAATCAAACTTGTTGTAAAATAACCATACTCCGCATCAAGCATTGAAAGTGTCACCTTAGATTTTTATCACTTTAATCAAAATGGCGGTTGTGGCCCTGACAAATCAAATAAAAATAAATCGATAGTTTGCTGTAACCTTCTAATGATTATTCCAAATAAACATATGGCAATCTGCACTGAGTGAATCCACATTTCAATATCATTTCACTATTAATGGCCGACCATCCATGCAATGTCTATGGTTTTACCGAGTCAAAATACAACACTTATTTGAGAGCTTTAATTTCTTTCTTTTGTAATTCTGTTCATTTGAGGCTTTTAACTAATAATTCATTCCATGCATAGAGATACTGCTAACCAATGTAACTAATGAATTATTAAAACACTGTATATTATCAACAATCTACTCCGTGAATTTTTAAATGACACTAGGAACAGTGGAATTTTTAATTAGGACAGAAAAGTAGAATCAGATATATACTAGTTCATAAAAAACAGAACAGATCCTGATCAGAACAGCCGTCCGATCTGGATTTACTGTTTGCAAATTCTTCAAATGGGGTATCTATGGAGTATGAAGAGGCCATAACCCATTCCCTCATATTGACACATTTTGACGCCTCTGTAAAAGTAACGTTTTTAAACCATTGTGATATATATTGTGTCCATAGGAGCAAACGCTCATTTTTTTCACAATGGCCTCGAAATTTCACAATTCTAAATTTTCCTTTTTTCTAGTAAATGCTTATTTTCAGTAGATTTAATCAAAGAGGTTGGGTCTAAAAATAGCCTATGAGGAAACGGGTTAAGGCAGGTGGTAGCTTAATACAGGACAAACATGAGGCATTAATCAAGCAGCCACATATGTTGGGTTAGTAGGTAGTCACTCAAAACAGGTTCTACTGTACAAAAGAGAGTGTAATGGCAATATTAATACCAGTTCAATTTTTAAGTAATTACGACAATTTGCATTACGTTTCAAACACACTCTGTACTAAAACAAGACATTTACTTGGACAAAATCTCCGACCCTAATCTTACGTGAGAAAAGTTTTAATAATCATCATCCACTATTGAAAAAAATAAACATTCTGTTAAGGATGTGACCTGCACCAAAATAATCATTCACGTGCTTTATACAATATCTAAAAATGAATGACAATTACTCATTTGAAATGTCTACAAAAATATAACATGCTAAAATTCGAGAATTTTGTACGATTTCGCTGCCATATATTGTCGTCTACAAATATTATCGTCTGAAAATATCTCGTCTGCTACTATTTTCGTTTTTAAATTTTCTCAACTCTTTTCAAACTACATAACCATAATAACAAACAGTTTGGATCCTGATGAGACACCAGGTCCCTCGGCATCTCATCTGGATTCAAACTGTTTGCAAAGGTAATCACGTATTAGCCCAGTACAAGTTGCTGCAGTGAAAGAATTAAAAGATGGTGTCGCGATCTCATCAGGATCAAAGTCTTTAATAACAAATTATCACGAACATCCCTTAACGTGTTCGGTGTAAAATATGATGTGTTTGTCCCGCAAGACGCAGTATCCAATGCGGTTTAAGATGATTCAAGCTTCTTCAGAAAACGATTTTCTCTCAACAATTAACGGTTAACGCTTGCCTGGATGTGTTAAGCATCAATATGCGACAACCGAGTATACAAGACATTTGCAGACAGTGTAGACACAGACCAAAGGGCCACTGTGGGAGCCCTTTGATCTGGGTCTACACTCTTTGACATGTACATCATTTTCATCAGTGATAATGTTTGACACAATTTTTGATTAATTAATATTCAGAAAGGACGTAGTTAAGGTCGTTTTAATTATTCAGCAGATTATGGGTCGGCCCTTACCCTACAGTCAAAAGTAGAAACTCAAACTCAAGATTGTCTCAAGTTTACTCACATCAGATCTTTCTAATTAGTAAACCTCATTCAAACCGGAATTTTAGTAGAGAAGAAATCGGTACAGTAAAACCCACTCGAATCCGGACGTTAAATTTAGTATAGATGTCGGTCTTGGATACAGGTGGCTGCTTCATGCAGGGTGAAAGTCATCCAGAAAACTCGTCTAGGAGCTTTCTGCATGATTTGGACCCTGCATTAAGTTGCCACCTGTCTCAAAGGCCTATATTTATAGTAAATTGAACATTCGGTTTAGAGGGATTTAACTGTACCTTTGAAGGACTGCGGATCGAGGGACTCGTTAGGAGATGGCTCGTTGATCCAAACTGTTTAATAATGCGATTAGTTCATGTATGACAGGATAAGGATTAATGACTTTGAACTAGCAGTAAATCTTTAGCCAGTTCAGCAATTTTTTAATCCAATTTAATTTTGGAACTTGATTTATCTTGCATTTCTTTCAAAGCCAACACGGGAATGTCAACAAGTTTGAATCCTGATGAGACGCCGAACTGTTAAGAGTTTAAAATTTATCACGCTATAAAAACGATGTCAGCAGAAAAAGTCATTGTTATCATTTTTTAAAAAAATTATCCAGTTGGCTGAATTGTTTGAGAGACAAATGACCGAGAGGCAATCAATGTGGGTCTGAATTGTTTGAGAGACAAATGACCGAGAGGCAATCAATGTGGGTCCTGATGAGACGTCGAATTACCAAACGTCTGATCTGGATCCAAGTTGTTTGGCAAATGATAGCCAAGACGCGTTTAGCATGGGACGTGTTGATCTGGATCCAGACCCACTTACAATGTGTATCACAAATATCCCAACAGTATGAAAAAGGTTAATTGCAGTCAACTGCATCATATGCAACCACTCTCATACTTTGATCTCCTGCTAATTGTTTCTTTCACGATCAGTGTCGATTCCTAAATGTACTGAACTGTGTGCAGTTTCATTCTTCTTTCGCTATATGTGTGTCTTGGCAGGCATATGCAAACAGTTTGGATCCAGATCAGATGCCGAGTAACTTGATGTCTCATTAGGGTTCAAGCAGTTTGCCACTCGGTCTATGGCTGATCTAACCGGGTGCCAGTGAAAAGTGAAAGAGTTTGAGCAGACATTACCAGCACGAGAAAGGTCAGGTCAATAAAGAATCTTGAAAATCTTAAAAACAATCATAAAATTGGAACAGTAATCAGCTTCTTGTGAACATCGAGATCTGTTAATTACTTGATTTTTTTTGGAAGCAAGTTGAAAGAAACAGACGAGGATTAAAAAGTATTTAAATTCTTTTCAGCTGACTTCTGTCGATAACAACGCAAGCATATTGCTCAGTTTGTCCTGAGTAAAGAATTGGGAATAAAGACCTAGACATTCTGAGATTCTTCGGCGACGGTAACATGGACGAGGTTCATCCGTTTACAGTAAAAACCCTCTAAACCGGAATTCTAGTAGAGGAGAATTTTGATACTTTTAGACAGGTGGCTGCTTAATGCAGGAGCCTAGGAGCTTTTTGCATGACTTTCATCCTGCATTAAGCTGCCACCTGTCTCCAAGACCGATACCTATACTAACGTCCGGTTTCGAGGGGTTTTACTGCACCTATTCATGAACAAGGGAATGTTGTATCAGATCAATTTCTTTCATTTACAAAAATCAGACACTGTAAGAGCCATCTGATCTGTGTCAACTCTATTGACAAATGTGCAAAGCGTGTCTCTATTAGTTCAATGGTTATGCTGAAAAGCATTATAATTATACACCATAATGTACAGTAAAACCTGTCTTAAGCGATCATCAAAAAGAGATACAATTATGGGTCTGTAAGACAAGTGGTAGCTTAATGCATGTCAAAAGTAATGCAGCAAGATCAAATAGGATCCTGTTGCATTAAGTTTTCTTTGTATAAAACAACCATTTGCTGTTTAAGATTATTGTGTCCGGTCAATATAAGGCTGCTTATGGCCGGCTCTACTATATAATCCAATTGTCTGCAGTTTTATTTTATGTTTTAAATGAACCGTTTTCTGCGAAGCACTGCAAACAGTGTAAACATAATTTATATCAAACGCCACGTCTATAATGATGTATCTAAGTTTCACGGTGCATGGAACGACAGAAATAATACCATAGAATCTGATGAATGTCAAACTCTGCAGACTCTGACAAGTCGCCGCGTCTGGTCCGGATCTACATTGTTTGAAAAGCAGTAAGTATTTTTTTCTTCTCCTGCCAATGGCTCAACTTTCAGTATTTCATAGATTTAATGCCAATGAGGCACAAAGACACGCGGCTATTTATGCAACACACACTTATTTACAGGAGGTTTTCGTTCTGGGGCTTATGTATGAATATTGTTGAAAGGCACCAGAAACAACTACGAAATATATGGATGATAGATAAGGATTTTACAACATGAAAAAACGAAGTAGGAAAAAGAAAAATATAGTATTAGGAGGAGGAGGAGGGGAGGAGAGGGGGAAGAGAAGGATGAGTGCTAGTAGTAATAGAAATGAAGTGGTAGTAGTAATAGTAGTAGCGGTGGTAGTAGTAGTAGTAGTAGTAGTAGTAGTAGTAGTAGTAGTAGTAGTAGTAGTAGCAGCAGCAGTAGTAGTACCAGTAGTAGTGGTGGTATCAGTAGTAGTAGTAGAAGTAGTAGTAGTAGAAGTAGTAGTAGTAGTAGTAGTAGTAGTAGTAGTAGTAGTAGTATTTCTCTGTATACCGGACAGACAAGTAAGAATTGGTATTAATCTTCAATATCTGAACATTGACAAAAGGTGCAAAGCCGCATAGTACTAAATCATTACGTAAAGTTGCATTGAAAAGTTCCAAAACGTTTCTGAGATATGACTCCGGACGGACAAAAAGATTTAGTTTTTGGCAAAATAAGACCTTAATTCTGGTGTTCCAACGTCAATGTGAGTGATACATGAAGGGCGGCATTTCCTAATAATACTAAATATTACAAAAAGGATTTATAGGAAACACTTCAAATCGCTACTAAGATGTGAAAGGCAAACAAAAGACAGTAACTCTGGTGTTCTTATGTCAATATAAGTGATACTTGAAGGGCGTGCATTTCGCATGGTACTAAACATTTACAGTTTCAAAGAAAAACTCCAATCCGCTTCTTGAAAATGACTCCAAACGGACAAATATGTTAATTGTTTGGCAAGCAAATTGCCATAAGTCTAGTTTCCCAGCGTCAATGTAAATGATACGTGCATACTTGCAAGTCCGCACTTACTTATACCACTTAACATTTACACAAAAATTGATTGGAAAACACCAAACGGTTTCTGAGATATGGTTCCGGTTGTGTGTGTGGGGGGGAACAAACGAAGGGCCATAACTCTAGTAATGAATGGTCAATCTAAATGAACAAGCATTGCAGCATCTTTCTATGATTCTAAATACACAACGATTCAAAAAGGAACTCCAAACAGTTTCTGAGATACAGTTCCGATCAGACAAAAAGGTTACGTTTTTGGCATTCAAAGGGCGAAAACTCTGGGTGTCCCATGGTTAATGAAACTTTCAGGCCTACATTCTGTTATTGTTTTCAATATTTATACAAAGTTTCAAAGAAAAACTCTGAACAGTTTGTGAGGTATGACTCCGTGACCCATGGACGCACGAACAACGCCAGAACTATATCCCTCCGCCCTCGGCAAGGAATAATAACCAATCACTGGCCATCCCTGCGCCCTCGGCAAGGAATAAAAACCAATCACTGGCCATCTTTTTTTGGTGGCGTTTTAATTTGGAATATATTTACCACAAATAGTCAATGCCTAGTGATAATGTGGTTCCAGTTAAAATGATAAAATCTACATTCATGTTTTTCTTAAACCTTTACTTTATAGATATTTATGTTAGAAATAATGACTTTATAAATATTAATTAACTGATTTTAAAGTGACATATGAACAAGGGGAACTTTGTCTAAGAAAAAACTGTAGAATCATTATTTCATGAACAAACAATACAGACCCTCATCAGATATGGGTCTGTCCGCTCGCAAATGAACAAACAATGCAGACCCTCATCAGATCTGGGTCTGTCCGCTCGCAAATGAACAAACAAAGCAGACCCTCATCAGATATGGGTCTGTCCGCTCGCAAATGAACAAACAAAGCAGACCCTCATCAGATCTGGGTCTGTCCGCTCGCAAATGAACAAACAAAGCAGACCCTCATCAGATATGGGTCTGTCCGCTCGCAAATGAACAAACAATGCAGACCCTCATCATATATGGGTCTGTCCGCTCGCAAATGAACAAACAAAGCAGACCCTCATCAGCCAAAGCAGACCCTCATCAGATCTGGGTCTGTCTGCTCGCAAATGAACAAACAATGCAGACCCTCATCAGATCTGGGTCTGTCCGCTCGCAAATAAACAAACAAAGCAGACCCTTATCAGATCTGGGTCTGTCCGCTCGCAAATGAACAAACAATGCAGACCCTCATCAGATCTGGGTCTGTCCGCTCGCAAATGAACAAACAAAGCAGACCCTCATCAGATCTGGGTCCATCCGATCGCAAAGGCGTGAAAAGGTGTCTCTATCAGGTAAAGGGTTAATTAAGTACGGAAATGGAACCTTACGCTATACAAAGCTAATTATTGCAGTTTAACCATTTCGCTGCCAAACTCTGTCGTCTGCTAACTTTGTCGTCTGCTACAAATGTTCATTCTTTTGATTTTTCTTCATTTTTGTTTCAAAAACATAGTAACAGTAACAAACAGTTTGGATCCTGATGAGGCGCCGAGTTACTCGGCGTCTCATCTGGATCCAAACTGTTTGCATAGGTAATCACAGATCCGGCATTGGCAGCGAAAAGGTTAATATCATCAGTAGGAATAATAAAACCAGTAACTAATTATAATGAACAAGGCGGTCATTTTTTAAACGAAAATCTTAAATATTCTAAAATATCAACAAATTAGCACGTGCACTTTGGCGGTGTTAGGTAGAGCCACAAGTGAAACCAGGGATGTAAATATAAAAATGCTTCTAATTTGCATGTTTATTTCAAATGCGTTCTGCAGATATTGTGCCACATGGCTAGTTCCTGACAGGTCCATTTACAAAATTGCCTGCAGTTCCTAATGCAACCATAATAACTCAATTAATAAATTAACCCTTTCACCGCCAATGTCGCATAAATGCACCACGACAAATAATGCAGTCCCAGATCAGACGCCGCCTTTTCAAGGCGGCGTCTGATCAGGGACTTCACTGTTTGTCTCAAACTCTATTTCTATATATGTGCTTTATTCCTTTGAAGTTTGCATTTATTTATCTCATTTACTTATTTTACCGAATGATTTAACAAAATTGGATTGCAGACGACAATTAGAAATTTGGCACCGAAAGGGTAAACCATTTGCCTGCTCAGCGTCACGTGACAGACATTTGCAAACAGTTTGAATCCACTTGAGACGTCGAGTAACTCGGTGTCTCATCGGTATCCAAGCTGTTTGACACTCGGTCAAAGGTAACGAGTCTAGTGCAATTTACAAGCGTAGCAGATAAGAGTTTGGGCAGACAGAGATTTTACATCAGGCGAAGGGTTAAAACTCTTCAACTAACCGTATGGATAACGAGTTAATTGACAATGCAAGAAATGTAAACCAAGATCGGAGAGCTCCTGAAATGTGCTTCAAAGTTGATTTGCCTATATATGATTTTAATCATTTTCCTATTGAATATGCATGTAAGAAATTATATAATGAATATTGATTAGCTTGCGTTTATAATGGCGTATATACACACTATTGTTTCGTATTGTAGAAACTATAGAGTCTGATCTTGGTTTACTATGTTTGCAAATGCGTGAAAATGCATTTATATGAAGGAAATGGTTAAATGGGTACATTTGTCATGTGAGTGTTGCTACTGTAAGAAACATGTATAATAACCAGAGCAATGCGTACAGGGTCAAAGCTGTTAGACATAAGGTATACACAGCAACTCTCTATAAACAGGACCTTACATTACAAGAGGTGACGTCACAGAGGTGGTGAACACAGGTTATTTAGGCTCCGAAAAAAAAAATAAATAACAGCGAAACAAAGGGGAAAACAGGCCAGAATTTTCGCCAGATGATAATAGGAAGACGCAATCTGAATGTCGGCCACGGCACCAAAGCAAAAAACACAGCAGACACAGAAAAAAGGCAAGTCTAAACGCAAAGCAAATTCAGACAGTCAGACAGGTTATATGGTGGGCGGGGTACATGGTGATACAAATGTAAACAAACGCCACCAACTAACGAACAGTACTGAATTCACATCACCATTGAACACTATTAATCCTATGATGAACATGAACCAGCAGAACATGACCTCGCCTGGAAATGCAATGCAGCAATTCCCGTTCCCATATAATATGCAGGCTCCGCTAACCCCGCAAAGTCAGACAATGTACCAGAATCAGCCAACGGCTTTTACAGCCACACCCCATTGGGCTGTCGAACTCATAGAAGACATTAAACAATTAAAACAGTCATTGCCAAAGTTAGAACACATTGAAAAAACAGTCGACAAAATTAGCATAAAAATGAATGACATGGAACTGAAAATGAAAAACATGGAAACACGCATAAGTGAAACTGAAAGTTCGTGCGCCTTCATTAACGCAGAGACAGAAGAACAAAAGAAAGATCTTACAGAGGCAAAAAATGAAATCAAAGACCTTGAAGACAGATGCGGACAACTCAACAAATCAGTAAAGACCTACGAAACTGAGCAAAAAAGACTGAATACGAAGATCAGTGACCTGGAATCGAGATCTATGCGCGAAAACTTGGTATTTTACGGCTTAGCTGAAGCGCGAGAAGAAGACTGTGAAGACCTTGTGAAGCAATTCATCGAAAACGAGCTAAAAGAAGAATCAGCCGGCATCGTATTCGACAGAGTGCACAGACTGGGATCTGATAGTGCTAAGAAACCGAGACCAATCGTGGCCAAATTCCACCAGTATAAGCAAAGGGAGGTAATACGCAAAAAGGGCTACGAGGAAAGAGGTACTCTCAAGCAAAAGGGTTTCGGTGTTGGAATTCAGCAGCCAAAGGAAATAAGAGAGGCACGTAAGGTACTCTATCCAATCATGAAAAGTGAGGAAGCGAAAGGGAAAAAAGTGAGGTTCATAGGCGACAAATTGTACATAGATGGTGAGCTGTATAAACCGACATCAGCTAAATGAGGAAGTCGTGAGAGCAACCTACGTATACTTTCATGGAACGTTAATGGACTGACCAGAAAACTAGTAGATCCAGATTTCATTAATTTAATAAATGACTATGATGTTCTATTCTTAACTGAAACATGGTTATCAAAAAACTCACATTTCAATTTAAATTTAAATGATTATGTATGTGAACATTTATATGGTAATAAGTCACCCCATACAAACAAAGGTAGATACAGCGGAGGAGTGTCGGTGTATTATAAGCAATCGCTCAGAAACAAAATAAGTATAGTACAAAAAAATCAAAATGGGATTTTGTGGACGAAATTTTCTAGAGATTTGTTTTACTTTGAGGAAGATATCTATTTCTGCACTGTTTATATACCTCCTAGCAATTCTAATATAACTACTCATTTTGACGAGGACATGTTTGACCAGATTGAGACGGACATAGAAAAATATAGGACACTAGGGAAAATCATGATCAATGGAGACTTTAATAGCCGGACATCGAATGAAACAGACATATTGGAAGAAAATAACTTCTTAAATACAGACACAAATACATCAAATAACGTACAGATTCCACTCCGCAAAAACAGAGATCACATAATCAATGCACAGGGCAGACAATTACTCTCATTATGTAAAACTGCAAGCTTGGTAATAGGCAATGGTCGTCTGCTAAATGACTCTTCTGGTGAATTTACATATAACGACTACAATGGATCCAGTGCAGTAGATTATTTCCTACTAGATTTTAACGATTTTAATGTAATAACACAATTTGAAGTTAATCATCCCACTGAATTCTCAGATCACTGCTCAATTACTATTAGCGTAAAAAGAGTCAGTCCACAACATATACCACGTGACCAACACGGCGAATCCGATAAATACCTTGCGTGGGACGAATCGCTGATCCATGAATTCAACACATGTTTATCCAGTAGAGGTCAAGATTTTACACACATTATAGAGAACATCAATGAAAATAATATAAACGAAAGTGTACAACATTTCACCACACTCATTCAAGAAGAGGCATTTAAAACGTTTGGTAAATCTCGTTCAATCAAGAAAAAAACCCATTATATAAACAAAAAGAAATGGTTTAATAAAAATTGTTACGATAAAAGAAAAAAATACACAAAAGCAAGAAATGTTTTTTTAAGGGAAAAAACATACGCTTCCAGAAAAACATTTATAGAAAAGAAAAAAGAGTACAACCAAGCTAAAAAGATGGAAAAAGGGTTGTTTATGCAAAAAGAGCGATCGCGATTGGCACACGAGGCTAAAACGAACCCGAAACAGTTTTGGAAACCCGTAAAAAAACAAAATCAATGTCCGGGACCAACATCTGAATCACTCACGGTCAATGATCTATATAACCATTTCCACAATCTATACGGCGGAGAACCGCAAGACCATGATACAGACAATACATCTCAGACAAAACATGACAGCTTTTTAGATTCACCTATCACCATTAATGAACTCACCCAGGCAGTTAAATCACAAAACAATGGGAAAAGCGCGGGAAACGATCAACTTATTGCAGAAATATTCAAGCATTCAATAGAAATAATGGCGCCGTTTTTGATAAAACTTTACAATCAGATTTTTGACAGCAAAAACTACCCGAGATCTTGGGGAGAGGGAATTATCATCCCGATCTTCAAAAGCGGAGAAGTAAACGAAGCAAAAAACTACAGAGGAATAACACTCATTAACATTTTGAGCAAAATTTACTCCCAAATTCTTCTCAATCGACTGACAAAATGGTCTGAAATAAATAACAAAATTACTAACAATCAATTTGGCTTTCAAAAAGGAAAATCCACAACTGACTGTATCTTTATATTACACACGATAGTCTCGAAATTGATGAATGAAAACGAAAAGGTTTACTGTGCATTCTTGGACTTCGAAAAAGCGTTCGATAATTTAGAAAGACACTATTTATGGCAAAAACTCTTAACAGAAAACGTAAGCACAAAATTCACAGAAGCGATCAAATCCATGTACAGTGTAGTTAAAGCCTGTGTTAGATACAAATCACACATGTCGCAGTTCTTCGATTCCACAAAAGGTATCAAACAGGGAGACCCGAGCTCCAGTCTGATGTTCATATTTTTCATAAATGATATAATTCAAAGCATAAATTCTGATCATGAAGGGATTCTAACAATAAATGAATTACAGATATTTATGATCCTATTTGCGGACGACGGACTTTTATTTTGCTACAAACCGGAAACGCTACAGTCAATATTGGACGATATAGAACAATACTGCAACACATGGGGTTTAAAAATTAATACAAAGAAAACTAAAATAATGATTTTTGAAAAGGGAAGGCATACAAAATATAACTTTTACCTCAATGGAACTCTATTAGAAATTGTAAATTCCTTCAAATATCTAGGAGTCTACTTTTTTAAAAACAATAACTGGTACATGACCCAAAAACGAATATCCCAACACGCATCCTATTCATTACACAACTTATTTACAATAATGAACCAAATCGACCTCACTAACAAAGATAAATGTAGACTCTTCGATGCTCTAGTCGGATCTGTTCTTAATTATAGCGCCGAAGTATGGGGAAATCACAAAGCAAGCGATATTGAAAAAATACATAATAAATTCTGTAGAAAAGTTCTTAGGGTTAAAAATTCAACAAATTTAGAGTGTTTGTATGGAGAGTTAGGCCGTTTCCCATATAGCGTCACGAGAAAAGTCATCATGATGAAGTATTGGATTAGATTACTCTCAATGGATGAGAATTCAATTCCACTGAACATATACAAAATGCTAAAGCACGACGTTGACATGAATATAATATACAACGGCGTAAATTGGGCTTATCAAATCAAAAGTATTTTAGATTCAATAGGGATGTCTGATTTATGGATACATCAATATGAAACAATGATCAACATCACATCAATCAAACAACGAATATTTGATACTTACAAACAATCCTGGTACGCAAGTATTAACAACTCGAGCAGACTAGACTTTTACAGTCTATTTAAACATGATCACAAATTTGAAACATATTTAGATGACATACAGGATCAAAGATTTCGAATCGCACTCACCAAACTCAGACTATCGTCACACAAATTAGCAATAGAAACAGGTAGATATATCAATCAACACAGGGATGAAAGACATTGCAACCAATGTAACATGAAAAAAACTGAAAGCGAATTTCATTTCTTACTGGTATGTCCGAAATACCGGCACCTCAGACTGAAATACTTTAAACGTTATTACTGCAGCTGGCCATCAATGCAAAAATTAACTAATTTATTTTCAGAAACATCAAAACGAGTTGTAAACAATATAGCAAAATATATATTTCATGCACTAGAAATTAGAACAGAACAATAAACAGTGTTACTTCTTTATCGGTACAATAGAAAAATCGCCACAATATCAGCTGCAAACCACTCGCTTGCACGAGCGTACACATAAGGTTACACTCCAATCTGTAGCAGACGGCATTTTTGCAAAAAATACTATGTAGAATTAGCATGCACATGTATCACGATTACACATTGCGACTTCCTGATAATGCAAACCAGGCAAATAACTATAAACTCAAATAATACTCACCCAAACAGGATTTCAATAATTCCACAACTAAATACTGAATACGTCATGAATCACAGATAAGGCCAACTTACGCAACTTTACACACACACATGAACTACCCATTCATTCAGAAATCGACACAATCCACGTGACGACCGACCTTTTGACCACGTGACCAAGGACCATCAGCAATATTGACAGGAGAAACGACCCAATCATGAAATTAAGCTGGACTTGACGACGGAAAATCGACGTAGGCTGGACAGGATATATTATAAATGTAAAGAATCTTTTTGATAGAAAGTATTTGAACTTTATTTAAGGCTCTGAAAAGATATGGAAATTATTAACATGTCACCACATTTCTGTGAATATCCATTTTTAATTGACAATAGTTGCTATAAACATTGTATTATGTTTAATGCAATAAAATTGATTGATTGATTTAACGTGTATAAATATCGGTATCGGAGGCAGATGGAAGCTTAATGCAGAGTGAAGGCCGTGCAGAAAGCTCCTCTATGAGCCTTTCTGTGTGGCTTTCATTCTGCATTAAGCAGCCACCTGCCTAAAAGTATCTAAATTCTTCTCTACTAGAATTCCGGTTTAGAGAGTGGTAACTGCAGTTCAAAAACGATTGAACGAAACAGAGGTAATGACAATTTGAAGCAGATCAGTATTAATTCAGACATATTTTACAGCACGATAAGGTTTACTCCATAGTTAGCCTTTTATTGCCTTTGCCAACAAAGTGGCCCCAGATCAGACGGCTCCTGTAGGAACTGTTTGATCAGGATCTGTTATATTTCCTATATAAACTATAACTCGGCGCCTCATCAGGATCCAAGCTGTCTGACACTCGATCAGTAGTCTCTAAATCTTTAAAGAATCGGAAGTAAGCTTACATTACACCAAATCACAATTAGAGCAGACATTAGTTTTGACAGAAGGACAAGGGTTATTACATACTTATTTCTAATATAAGACAGAGTGTAAACAACCAGCAGTACTACATACCAATGTTACGAAATATGTTTATATGTGTTACGGAGTATATGTGTTACGGTGTATTTGTTTATGTAACGGAATATATGTATATATGTATTACCGATTATCAATATATGTTACGGAATATATGTATATGTGTGTTGAGGAATATATGTGTTATGGAATATCAATATATGTTACGGAATAAATGTATATATGTGTTGCGGAATATATGTTTTACGGAATATTTGTGTAGAATATCAATAGACTATCAATATGTGATACCGAATATCAACATGTGTTACGGACTTTCAATATGTGTTACAGAATATCAATTTGTGTTACGGACTATCAATATGTTTTACTGAACATCAATATGTGTTACGCAATATCAATATGTGTTACACACTATCAATATGTATCACGCACTATCAACATGTGTAACGGACTATCAATATGTGTTACGGACTATCAATATGTGTTACGCTGTATGTAGGAATTGGTCAGCCCTTACCCCACTGTAGAAATAAATGTCTGCTCAAAATGTCATAATATACACAGGTCTTGTAAAAATGCGAACAGCAGCTAGGAAGGATAAAGTTTTTAACCTTTTGCGCCATAGAGACGCGCTTTGACACATTTGCAAACAGAGTAGACCCATATTTGATGGTTTCTTATTAGAGAATTCCAATCACGGTTGCCTGTTTGTTTATCAAATATACAGATCTATTTCTGCGGAAACTAACACGGTTATAATTATCTCGTTAATGATACTATTATAAAAATCCAACTAAGTCACAGTCAAGATATTAATATTTCTAATTTCTACATGAATATTCATGGCGTAATGGGTTTTAGATCGAAAATTTTGTGTCAAAGACTACGCCCGCATTTGGTAGGCCTGAATCCTGTAATACCAACACAGCTTTGGTGGAAAAATGCCCGTTTGCTGAAAAAAATTATACCCAATAGAATTAGCATATTAGAAGGGAGCGTGCAAACAATCTAAACAAGCCTTTGCAGATGAGAGAGATTTGCGCAAATTATTACCTTACTGACTCACAGGGGAGCTAAAGAAACAGGGTCTGAAATGTGTCCGGGAACTTCTCAAAAATACAAGAACTGTAATAATCGGGTTATTTCTAACTGGCTAACAGGCGGTGAAATCTGGATGCGCATGTTTGAGGAATAGGGAATGGTTGATAACAAACAATGGAAACAAAAATCAATCAAGCATGTTTATAAACTTATTGCCAAAAGAACCACTAATTCAAAGGAACTGTGGTGCGCCATTTGTTTTAACTCTTTCGGTGCCAATTAACCATCGCCTGCAAACAAAAGTGTCTGCTTTAAATTTCAGAGTGGACATTCCTTCAACTTCTTCTCTGGGACATAAGTGGTGTGTCACACAATTTTGACCCGGATGTCAGATTTGACCAGTACAGTTCTTGAGAATGAACTCAGTCTCGGGAGTTTTATAACTTCAGAGTCATGACTCGTGTATATATACCCGAACAGAGTCATGACTCTTGTATATATACCCGAACAGAGTCATGACTCTTGTATATATACCCGAACAAATTTTCTTGTTTCGGTCATCATGTGGTACGTACTCTAATTAACTAAGGGTACTACATAAAAAACACAATCGATATACGAAATGAATTTACCACATGTTGAAATAGGTATTTGCACCATTGGGGCGAAACCGTGATTACCTTGCAATTTGGATCCAGAAGAGATGTTCCATAATGGATAAAAACTGTTTGACAATCTGACCTTCTTTTGAAAAGAAACCAGAGACAATTTTATTTTAAGAATTGAATCACACTTGTTGTAGACGAAATATTAATTAGCGTGCAAAGAGTTATAATAACGATGAATTACAGTGAGTGAGTTGGGTTTTACGGCACCGCGACACTAAGTAGGTCATATAGCGCCAAAACGATGAATTACATGGATATTCGAAACACAGATCTGTGTTAAGCCTGTACTCCATAAATACGCCTTTCTACGCCTTTGCAAACAGAGTTGACCCAAATCAGACAGCTCATGTAGAAGCCGACTGATCAGGATCCGCTCTGTTTGCTTATGGAATAATAAAGAACTGATTTTACAGTTTCTACCATGGGTAACTATTCATGTGTTCATGTGTCATTATAAAAAATATTCTAATTAATATCCACGAATCATGACGTCATTATTTCTCAAATAAATATTTAAGCCATAACCCGATGTTAAACATGTTTGCTCAAATCTGGAACTCGTGCAGTTTTGACCACTTCCGATTCGATCAAATCTTTCATAAACTATTGATAAAGTGTCGTGACACAAGTCTTTGAGAAACTATTGACAATGTGTCATGACACAAGTCTTTGAGAAACTATTGACAATGTGTCATGACACAAGTCTTTGAGAAACTATTGACAATGTGTCATGACACACGCCTTTGAGAAACTATTGACAAATTGTCATGACACAATCTTTTGAAAAAACTATTGACCAAGGGTCAAACAGTTTTTATCCTGATGAGACGCATAGCTGCCCAGGCTGTTTGAACATTCGACTCAGGGGCTCGGGTTACTAAGGATCGTACGACAGAATTATCGTAAGTCCTAATTGTTCAACAAGCGCTACTACTCAGATAGCCGAAGCTATCGCACAGTCGTTTGTGCTGCAGTAAAGGCTAGATTCGTATGACAGAACGTATCGTAAGTTCTAATAAACGACGATCGGAACTTCCAGTTGACTGTTGAACTTCCAGTTGACTGTTTAACTTCCAGTTGACTGTTTATTTTCCAATTGACTGTTTATTTTCCAGTTGACTGTTGAACTTCCAGTTGACTGTTTAACTTCCAGTTGACTGTTTAACTTCCAGTTGACTGTTGAACTTCCAGGTGACTGTTGAACTTCCAGTTGAATGTTGAACTTCAAGTGGATTGGTGAACTTCCAATTGACTGTTGAACTTCCAGTTGACTGTTGAACTTCCAGTTGACTGTTGAACTTTCAGTTGACTGTTTAACTTCTAGTTGACTGTTTAACTTCCAGTTGACTGTTAAACTTCCATTTGATTGTTTAACATCAAGTTGACTGTTGAACTTCCAGCTGACTGTTGAACTTCCAGTTGACTGTTAACTTCCAGTTGACTGTTGAACTTCCAGTGACTGTTGAACTTCCAGTTGACTGTCTAACTTCCAGTTGAATGTTGAACTTCCAGTTGATTGTTGAACTTCCAGTCACTGTTGAACTTCCAGTTGACTGTTGATCTTCCAGTTGACTGTTGAACTTCCAGTTGACTGTTTAACTTCCAGTTGACTGTTGAACTTCCAGTTGACTGTTGAACTTCAAGTTGACTGTTGAACTTCCAGTTGACTGTTGAACTTCCAGTGACTGTTGAACTTCCAGTTGACTGTTTAACTTCCAGTTGAATGTTGAACTTCCAGTTGATTGTTGAACTTCCAGTCACTGTTGAACTTCCAGCTGACTGTTGATCTTCCAGTTGACTGTTGAACTTCCAGTTGACTGTTTAACTTCCAGTTGACGGTTTAACTTTCAATTGCGATCGTCGTATGTTAGAACTTACGATACTTTCAGTCGTAAGATCTTTAGTAAAACGAGCCTGGGTCACGATACTTTCAGTCGTAAGATCTTTAGTAAAACGAGCCCCTGGGTCACGATACTTTCAGTCGTAAGATCTTTAGTAAAACGAGCCCCATGGCCACGATGATTTCAGTCGTAAGATATTTAACAAAGCAAGCCCCTGGGTCACGATACTTTCAGTCGTAAGATTTTTAGTAAAACGAGCCCCTGGGTCACGATACTTTCAGTCGTACGATCCATGGTAAAACGAGCCCCCGTGTCACGATTACGTGGGAAAAGGCAAATAACAACAACGACACCATGTATATGTAGCTAAACTTAATCCGACCAAGTACACATGCCTAAATAGTACATTTTGATAACGCTAAGAATACTGTAAATTCTCAATATTGACATCAAACAGTGTATTAACATACGAGTCTGTAAGAGCAGGTGGTTGCTTAATGCATGGAACAATTAATGCAGAAAGCTCCCACAGGGTTTTAAAACTCCGGAATTATTCTTCTTTTGGGTGGTTTTATTAGTGAGTGCTTACTGTACAGAAAGACTATATAGAATCATGCTTCTCAATCAGAAAGAAATAGAGTAATAGTCTATTTTATTTTACCTTATATTACTATATTCTATTACTTTACTAATTTATATTACTTTATTTTATTTTTTATTTTGCTTTGTTTTATTTACGCTGATAGTGAAAGTCAAGTTTGATATCAGATTTAACAAATTGGAATCGTTTTTGAAATGCGCTAACAAATATCCACTTAAAATCGAGTTTTTAAAGTAATTCCATGACGAGGTCGATTAAAAGCTAAACACAGATGATTAAAGAGATTGCCAATTATAAACTCATGTGGGCTGAGACCCCATCACGTCTCGATTAAACCCGCCCAATCCTGTTGTAAACCCTAACTGAAACTAAATGAACCAGCGTTAGTCATATTTCAACGGCCTCTGTTGAGTTTTACGTGCTTTTTTGTCATTTTGTCGACAGGTACAAGTGTTATTAATGTGTCATTTGTCTGTAGTTCCTTTGAAGTTTATTGTTGCATGAAATGATGCGTGACCAGTCTTCAGAAACTATCGTCTACCACTCAGCTGTTAGAGTAACTGCATCGTGATTTTTGCCTTGTGCATGGAGAGCTTACATTACACGGTGTCATAGTAATTCTTGCTACAATTATTTTTTCCATGGCTGCAATAATGCAACGGATAATAAAGGTGCCTTTGTACCAACAGCGCTAATGTTTCACGTCGGTTTATTCAAATAAAACTTAACCCTTACAGTGCGGCAAATGAGTGACTAACGTCATTTTCAAACAGTGTAGACCCAGATGAGAGGACTCCTGCAGGACCCCTCTCATCAGGGTCTGCACCGTATGTCATGTTTCACTTTTCTTTAGAACAAATCCTAAATATTTACCGTAAGCGTGACTTGTTTGAATTTTGGAAAAGTCCATTTGAAATGTCAGCGTTGTGATGGTTAAATAAAAAAGTCTCGTCCTGATATCAATAACCATTTCCCTCATATAACCAACTTTTTGCACCTTTGCAAACAGGATTGGCCCAGATCAGAGCGTTCCCGAAGAACCCGTCAGATCCGGTTTGTTCTACATGTATTTGCTAAAAGATATTGATAGTCTGTCCAGACCATCGGCCATGTCCTCATCTTTTTAATTTTCATCTTGTGATCAAGTCTCCCCGTGAATAGTCATCTTGGAAAGGTAATATTTGTTTGAAAGGTAGATACACAGTCCAAATGGCATTCAAGGGATTGGAAAGGTAATATTTGTTTGAAAGGTAGATACACAGTCCAAATGGCATTGATGATCTTTGGTATCTAATCGGGGGTTTATTCTTAGTGTCACGTTTAAATCGATGTTTATATATTTTATTGTAAATAATGCCATAACGCATGTTTAAGTACTTGTCTTTTATTTCAGGTATAAATTCTCTGTTAATCAGTTTATCTCAAATCTGATTTGGGGTGATAGTCGTTTTTTAAGGACATTTTGTAATATGGCTTGTTTGGCCTTTTTTCTCAATTTAGTTTTTTTTTTTATCTTTTTTCTAGTTTAAGTAGTTTTTAATCAAACAGACATATGTGTTCGTAAATGTGCGTACGTATGTGTGTTTGTTAGATTAACAGAGTCGTTATACTCTTTAACTTTAACTTATATGTAGATATAGTGCAATATGTATGGAACAGTATTGTGATATACTTGTAGTTATAGTCTCTTATAATTCAGATATGAATGGCATGGTTTCTTTAGATGTATATGGTGGTCTTTGTGTGATTGTAACCATGGAGAGACTCTAATAAAGATTATTATATCATTCGAGGGATTTCGTCGCTGTTGTTGTTTTCCTGAAATTAGGCCATACTAATTGTTATTGATTACATCTACCATATATATGTAATATCATTGAGGAGATCCAAACTCAGTGTAGTCTGGAACAACGTCTTATGAATTCAGATGTTCTGTGAAAACTGCTTGGATCAAATGGTGCAATGTGCTAGTGTGTGTATGTGCTAGTGTGTGGGGGTCTTATTACAGTAAAACCAGTCTACAGCAACACCACTAAAATATTCTGAAAGTAGGAGATGATTCGAAAGCAAACGCAGCAATGCGAGAAGAGAAACTTGCAGATTTGGATTTATCCAGTCTGTTCATGAGCAGTTATTTAAGGAGCAACAGTACTCACGCCCCAAACATCGCATTAAACGGGATTCAAATTTCATAACTAAAAGCATTGAAATTCATGCTCCCGAAGGACCAGAAAATATAACAACACTAACTCTTTACGGCCGACACACGAGCACAAAATACACATGGTGTTGTGAAGTAAATATCATATCCTTAAAGTAGATCATTCGAAAGAAAAAGCAACAATGCGAAAAGTGAAAATTACAGTCTCGGTTTAATTCTATATATAAAAGACAGATGGTAGCCTAATGCAGGATGAAAGTTATACACAAATCTCCTCTACGAGCTTTTTGCATCATTTCGTCCTGCACCAAGTTACCACATACTCTTATAGCCTCCCATATTTGTTCATAATATGAACGCCATAGACAGGTTCTGCTGTAGTCACAAACATAGCTGATACATGTATATTAAGTAAAGACAGAGAAATCGCGGAATGCCTCTACATGTAACATGGACTAGTTCAATTACACTTACATAATGTACAGTAAAACCTCTCTATAACGGCTACTAAATTATATCAAATATTTTATGTTAAAGGCAGGTGGTTGCTTAAAGCAAGGTTTTAAGCAGCCACCTGCCCTAAAGTACCAACTAATTAACATAATTTAGTGGCCGTAATAGAGAGGTTTTATTGTACATAACTGAGCATACTACTTTTGGGGGCACTACCCATGTCCCCGGCCATGGAGCCTAAAAGGGGACACTCCTTTGAATTATAGATCCAGAGCATACACTGTGTCAGGCATGCCACCTCTAATCAGGGTTCGAACTTTCCGTAGCAGTTGTGTATAAACACTGTTGATACTGATATGTGTCAAAGTGTGTCGGTGTAATGATGAATAGCGAATCTTTATGACCTGAATAGTGATATATGACCCCCGGGTCGATATTTCATTGAAAACTGACCCGTTGTATAAATTCTTCGAAGAACGTAATTTCACACAGAATTTGTGTTACGGGTCAGTTTTCAACTTACCTTTCGTTAGTTTTCGATTTATTTAATGTAAGCTTTCGACGTACCACATATCAGTTTTCTATGCACCCGGGTCAGTTTCCGACGTATCCCATGTCAGTTTTCGACGTACCCCGGGTCAGTTTTCGACGTACCCCTGTCAGTTATCGAATTTTCGAGGTACCACGGGTCATATTCGACGTATCCCGGGTCAGTTTTCGACGTTACCTGGGCCTCTTTGAATTTTGTATTATTCGTTTGAAAAGTCGGCGTTGTAATGGTGAAGCGACGTAGAACAGCGATACAAATAAACAATCGCTCGTGCCGGATCGACACTTCATTGAACACTTTGATACAAACAAACAATCGTTCGTGCCGGATCGACACTTCATTGAATACTTCGATACAAACAAACAATCGCTCGTGCCGGATCGACACTTCATTGAATACTTCGATACAAACAAACAATCGCTCGTGCCGGATCGACACTTCATTGAATACTTCGATACAAACAAAAAATCGCTCGTGCCGGATCGACACTTCATTGAATACTTCGATACAAACAAAAAATCGCTCGTGCCGGGTCGATACCTCATTGAACAATTGCCCGTAATAACGTTTGTGTTTCTGTGGTTGGTTGATGGCTAATTTGTTATAAGGGTATTATTGCTATTATAGCAAAACAACCTCTTTCGAGATCTGTAAAGAAGAAGGCAGGGATGTGGCATGTTTGTAACGTGTGAGGTTAGGGGGAGTAATTTCTTTTGCCTGCCATTTACGCTCGTCATATATTCATGATTTATTCTGTGTTATGAAACCTATTTGGTGTCGAAGATCCTTAAAACCTAACCTGTTACTGGTCTGGGTTAACATTTTTTTTAGAATATACAGTAAAACCTCTCTATAGCGGCCACTAAATTTTGTTAATTAGTTGGTATTTAGGACAGGTGGCTGCTTAAAGCAAGGTGAAAGTAAAACAGAACGCTCCTATAGGAGCGTTCTGTTTTACTTACACATTGCTTTAAGTCTCATTGCCAACAGTACTGTACGGGTGCGAATTATGGAACAACTTAAGTACTAGCGACATCGCTCGGCTGGAAAAGTTCGTGCGAATGGCTGCCAAAACTGTGCAGTGTTTACCACAGAGGACACGTACAGAAATGACATTATCTGAGTTAGGTTGGCTACCAGTCATGTCAGGTATTGAGAAAAGGAAACTATGTTTCGTACAAAAAAATATGCGCTATGCCCATATCAGTCTTAAGTAAAACGATATTCAATACGCGACTTAACCTGTAGAGACTCAGAGGAAAAGTATAATCTGATGACATGTATAAATAAATACATGGAAACCATCGAATTTCCCACAAAAAGTATTTGGAAAAATATAACTTGCATTCGGCAATTATCGAAATCTTTGGTTACAAAGAATGTCACGTGATCCAGATTTCAGACGATTTAGTATGTTGCACCAGTCCTTACGCGTTGCAGGCATTTTGGGTGTTACCTGATCATGTATGTTCAATATCAGAAAAACTATACATAGCTAAGCTATGGACGCACATTCAGTATAAAGATGACGCATGTAAACTGTGTGGATCCAAATTACGTGACATTAATAGTCACATTAATCTGGTCTGCAACCGTTTACACGATCAAAGGAATTTGTTCTATCAGCACATCTTCATCTATAATAGAATCATCTATCACCAGATGATATTAATGACTGACGAAGAATTGTTGCATACCATTATTTGGTGTAAATATGGAAAAATAGTCAAACAGGGAGAGCCACACACGAAATGACACCGCACCAAACACCATCTAACAAGAAACGGTAAAGCCACAAGACAAAACATAACAGGACGCATATCAAGACGAAACACATTAAACATTAAGCATATTAAACCGTTTATAAACCAGGATGTATCAGGTTACACCTACAATACTTTCTTGTGTACAGTTTTGATGTTTGCTGCAAAATGCATAAGGATAGCAATAGCAATAGATTTTATTGTGATATACCAGGATATAATACTGTAAATGCTTGGTTACCAATCATTAGGCCGTAACCGCCTGGTTACTGGTGATAATGAACCATTGACAGTGTCAGTGTGACCGTGCATCAGGTCTTTTAGCGACATGACAAGCTATTTGGACAAAAACAGTCCATTAATTACTGGTTTTAGTTGTTTTAACCTGAGCATATGTGTGTAAATAGTGTATGCATACTTGCCATTTCAGTTAAAAAGCTACATCCTTATGTATGCATGAAACATAATCGTCCCGGCTCTCAACTCCTTTAGTTTCGTTTTGTAAAGGCCCAAAGCGAGGGGACACCGAAGTTAATCCTCACATATTACATGTCGACATGGAAATCCCGCTTGTTATATATTCTGTGTCCAATATATAATCTATGTGTTACATCTGGTTGTAAATTTCGTAATTATGAATATTCATGAGATCAACGTTAGTTAAATTTTACCTAAAATGTCCTTAGCTACTGTATGTAACCGCAGGTAAGCCGGATATTCCCATAGACATGATAGGATACACATTCTTCATGATTAATTCCGTTTATAGTAAAACCTCTCTATAACGACCACTAAATTGTGTTAATTAGTTGGTATTTTGGGTTTGTTGCTTAAAGCAAGGTGAAAGTAAAACAGAACGCTCCTATAGGAGCGTTCTGTTTTACTTTCACCTTGCTTTAAGCAACCATCTGCCTTTAACACAAAATACTTGATGTAATTTAGTGGCCGTTATAGAGAGGTCTTACTGTATTGTAATCAACGGTTATAAAAGTATTAATCAAGAACTCTATAAACACATTTCCATAAAAGTTAGATTTAAAATCAACAAAAGACCGTTCTGGTACCCTACTTATACCTCTGATGTATGCATTCATATTTGTATGTGGTGTTTTCCTGCATGACTCATACATGTACTTTTGTTCGTACTCTTGGGATTTAATTGCTGGGTTGTTTTTGCTGTTGCTTTTTGTGGTTGTTGTTTTTGTTTTTTATTGGGGGTGTTGTTGGTGTTTTTCTTCCGCTTTTTTGTTTTTGGCATTAGACATTATATCATTTTCATCCTTAGTCTACCGAACAAAATTGCTGTCGGTCCAAACTCGGATTCCCTACAGGTTTAATTAACCCTTTCGCTGCCGATGCCGGATCTGTGATTACCTATGCAAACAGTTTGGATCAAGATGAGACGCCGTCTCATCAGGATCCAAACTGTTTGTTACTGTTACTATGTTTTTGAAACAAAATGAAGAAAAACAAAAGAATGAAAATTTGTAGCAGACGACAAAGGTAGCAGACGACAGAGTTTGGCAGCGATAGGGTTAACTTTCTTTACTTCTGAGTAACTATTCACCGAGCGTCAAACAGCTTGGATCCTGATGAGGCGCCGAGTCATTCAGCGTCTCATTAGGATCCAAGCTGTTTGCTAAATGTGACTCCGGTCGGGATTAATATGAATCAGTGGTGACTATTTCATGACACGCGTTGCAAATAGTTTGGATCCAGACGAGACACTAAGTAATTCGGTGTCTATTCAGGTTCGAAATGGTTTGACATGGTGACAGTATAACTGGACAGAAATTGAGAAAATTTCAACTTTAATAGCAGACGGCAAAGAGCAAGACCAATTTAGTTTCTCTTCTCCTCATAGCTTGTTTAACCCTTTCATCGCCAATGTCGCAAAAATGCAACACGACAAATAATGCAGTCCCAGATCAGGCGCCGCCTTTTCAAGACGACGTCTGGTCAGGGACTTCACTTTTTGTCTCAAACTCTATTTCTATATACATGTTTGAGCTTTATTCCTATAGAATTTGCATTTATTTATCTCATGTCCTTACTTTACCAAATGATTTTACGAAAGAGGTTTGCAGACGACAATTAGAAATTTGGCGCCGAAAGGGTTAACGATAATTGTTGTTTCTTACGAGGTGAAAAAAAAGAAAACAAGTCTATAAATTCCAGCAGACGAGTTTATCGTCGGCAGTTTGTCTGTCATGTGTCGCTAAAAGCCGTTGAGACCCGTCTTTGTCAACGAATATTAATTATTAATACAGAATTAGTAAGCATTTCTGTGGGAAATATTCCATCAATAAATACTCATGATAAAATCATGAGCTCGCTACATATACCAAATGCTGCCGTTCGGTATGCTTGATTGGTCTCACGTGCGTCTTCTTAGTTGTTCTTTATTTCCTGTTCGATTTAATCACTCGATATTCTAAGTTCTGTTCTCATACGAGTAACAATATAACCTGGGTGCTGTTTGAGCTCTATAATCAAATAAACACACGCTGTCTTTTAGTAATGCAAAAGATAAGAAAAACCCGTTAAATGCGTTGCCGTTGGTATTCAGTTTAATTTTCAAGCTGAATAGGAATACCGTTTGAGTCGCAAAACTTCTAAACCCACAAATAGTATCAGCATTTTAATCAGCAGCATTACCTGACGGGTGCCTTCGGTTCTTTTGTCCTGCACGCGCTGTAATTTTAGACTAAAGTTGTTACATGAGTCAAAAAGTCATCTCAACATATTAACACTTGACCCTTAAAAAGGACCTCGTCCTATTACAAGCTCTCGTGATCTAAAATTAAAACAAATAATTGATTGTTGCCTAAATTGCTGTTTAAAAATCCTAAGGGGACAACGATCATCGTTTCTTGATCTGTTTATTTTTGTACCGTTGTAAAACAATATTGGCTGGTTAAATTAGAATAGGTGCAATATAACTTACTTCCGATTTAGTCAAGCTATAGAGAAACGTTTGATAGAGTGGCAAAATCTTAGCTCCTCATAAGACGCCGAGTTTTGCAAAGGCGAGTAAAGTCACTGATAGCTAGATAAAGGTCAAAGCCTTAAGTGTTCTAAAGTCATCTCGAGTGAGCTATCAAATTGTCCTAAACAAACGATCTTAAGCAGAAAGGTTTTCCGATAAAACATACTTCACATATTCTGCGCAAATAATGACTGTAATTATCTCTAGTAGCGTCACAGCTTTTAACTCCTTTAACGTGTCATTTGCAAACAGTGTAGACCCAGATCTGGGGGTTCCTAGAGGAGCCCTCTGATCAACCCATCTGATCGCGGTTTGCAGTTTGTCATTTAAAATCCTCTAGCACCTCTAGCAAGTTTAACCCTATCACTCTGAGTGATGTCTATAGTTAAACACTGACTGGCTATTGCATGATTGAAAAATCAGCGTTCAAGGGGTTAATTGTCAGGTTTCTTCTGCATACAGTGTGTCATTTTGTTTTGTTATTATTGATTGTTTTTCTTTAAACCTTATAATGCTGAATTTCCGAAGTGGAATAACCCGTTATTGCTTAACGATGTACATGTGGTATATACATGTAGTGTATTCAGTATGAATAGTTTTTTTTAATATATTTTGACATAAACTGATACAGTTTCTAGTCATACATAATGACTAAACAAGTATCACGTAACAAAATATGCTAATAAACATGAATACCTGAAATAAATGAATAATATGAACATTAATTATTCGGTGATGGACTTGTTAATGTGAGTACATGTTAATCTATTGTTATTACTTAAAGAATTACGCAACATAAATGCTTCGTAGACAAATTTAGATAACCTCTTTATAACAAGAGAGTTGCGTGCATGCCATCAATTCAGTGAATTTAAAAACACTCGGGCGTCTATAGTAGTACGGACTTAATAAGTTTTTACGTATTTTCCTATATATTGGACAGTATAAAAGGGTATTCTTTGATAGAGATTGTTTCACAACAGGGTTTGTGTTAATGGTGTTTAATGACTTGGAGGTGGGGGGGGGTTAACATTTGCAAATAGATATGCAGAGTATGCAGCTACACAAAGTAACTCCGTAAATCATGTTTGACACTCTGACACTGCCGGTCGTTCTGACAATAATTTTGAAAAGAAACGGCAAAAAACGTAAAAAAAAAACCAACCCTCTAAACTGGAATTCTAGTAGTGAAGAAATTGGATACGTTTAGTCAGATGCCTGCTTAATGCATGGTGAAAGTCATGCATTAGGCTGCCTGTTTCCAAGACCGATATTATGCTAAATTTAGCGTCCGGTTTAGAGAGGTTTTACTGTACTTTAAACTCTGTGTACATGTATATGCTAGTGGCGCTATATACAAACAGTTTGGATCCAGATGGCACGCCACATCATGCAGCGTATCATCAGGATCCAAACTGTTTTACGCTTTGATATTTTTTTTCAAAGAAATGAGAGAAATATAATTTTAAAAGTTGAAGCAGTCGACAATTGATGCAGACGAAAAAGTACTTAGCGTATTTTGAAGTAGAGGATATGTTTTGCAGAGGAAAAATGTCGCATCTGTGATTACCTATGCAAATAGTTTGGATCCAGATGAGACGCCGAGTAACTCGGCGTCTCATCAGAATCCAAACTGTTCGTTACTGTGACTGTTTCTAAAGGAAAAATGAAAAAAACATTTAAAAAATGAAAATTGTAGCAGACGACAAAGTTTGCAATTGACAAAAGTTGGCAGCGAAAGAGTTAAAGTAGAGGATATGTTTTGCAGAGGAAAAGAACTGAATGTTGAAAAGGGTTAACATGGGGTTAGTTATCAGACACACTCCGGCTGGTATATTATTGAAACCTAATGCCGTGTGAAGAGCAAAAGAAGAGTGCGCGAGCCATACTGGCTGGTACCCAGTCTGTTGACCTGGTGGACAATGCTAACGGCCCGGGGTGACTATTTGTGATGACCCGCCAATTGATTTGATATGCGTTTTAATAGTACCATTACAATAGAGGGTCGGTAGAGATAGAGGCCGAAGATAGCGGATTGTCTAGATTCGGGTCTCCTCGCGTAATGGTTTTCAATAGAGTTGCGTGCGTCGTATATTGAATTAACCTTTTACCTGGTAAAGACGCATTTTCACGCCTTTGCAAACAGAGTAGACCCAGGTCAGACGTTTTCTGCAGGATCCGTCTGATTAGGAACTGCTCTATTTGCTTTTGGAATCAACTAGATATGATTGTACAGTTTATGCCATTGTATGATTGTACAGTTTATGCCATTGTATGATTGTACAGTTTATGCCATTGTATGATTCTACAGTTTATGCCATTGTATGATTCTACAGTTTATGCCATTGTATGATTGTACAGTTTATGCCATTGTATGATTGTACAGTTTATGCCATTGTATGATTGTACAGTTTATGCCATTGTATGATTCTACAGTTTATGCCATTGTATGTGTTCATGAAACATTAGAAGAACTAACCTTATAAATGTTCATGATGTAATTATTTCTTGCATTAATATTTAATCAGGTAACCGTTTAAACAAAAATGTATAACACCCAAAAAGTGTCTGTAACCTCGAAATTGACCCTTTCCTTCATATAAATGCCTGTTCACGCATTTACAAACAGAGTAGACCTAGATCAGACGTCTCCTATAGGAGCTGTCTGATCAGGGCCTGATCTGTTTGTTTGACATGATACAGATCTGATTCTACAGGTTTTATGAAAAAGAAATCCCTAGAAAAGTTTATAAAAATTGAGCTGATAAATATTCATGTTTTCATCATTTTATCTTACATGAATACCAAACAGGTAAGGGATTAAACTTACTTAAATAAATATGAGACTGGCGTCTCATCAGGAGCCAAGCTGAACGACTCGGAGGTATGTAAAATATAACAGATCAGGCGTCAACACTTTCGCCAGGATAAAGGTTGATTGAAACAAACCACGTTGGTTTCCTCTGTTAGATAATATCTCCCGCATCACAACACAATAATACCACATGACATAATTTTCTGGATGATGGTTATGCCACGGTGTGAGTATTGTAAAATCTTCTGAATCTGTTGAAAAACTAATTCTGTTATCAATACAACCTTTTATTGGGGAAAAGACAACAAAAAAACATTTTGCGATTTTCATTCAGACGTGCAACATTTGCCAGTCACCCCGTCACAACACCTGACTTTATGACGCACCAGTGACGTAATACCCACTCTTTAGCATGCCCAAACCAATATTCTGCTAACATGTTATCTTCACACCCATTCCTGCAATGGCTCACTGTTAAAGAAAATGCAAAGGAAGCAATTACATTTCTTCGAAACATTGTTTAACAAAAAAATATTGACTTTTCCTACGATCTGGGGCCAATCTCGTTTTTTCAACAACAGTCAAAAGGCAAAATAGATTCTCCATTTTTTTCTCTGTGAAATATCAAATTTCTTTTCAAATTGTTCACGGTACCTATGGAGTTATTAATTAGGTAATTCTACCGATCGAAACTTTGAGCTGAGCTTTTCAATCTAAAATTTGTCGAGGCCCAATTAGCATAACAGTGACTCTAGAAAAATGTCACCGTAGAGGGACTAGTCTGTGCTCAAGGTAAAGATATTCTTCAATAACCGTGAGGGAAATATGAGGGACCAAAATGAGAAGCTTCCTCAGCCGACAGCGTGCCAGTTGGGACATGCGCAGTTCTGCTCAGTAGCGTGACAGGTGCTAACCGGGTATTTGCGGTTAACCCATTCACAGTCTGCAACAAGTCAACTCAAGCGGAACCAATTTACTTCTCTACAATACATGCAGTAGATGGCTAAAACCAGAGAGGTTAGGGTTCATCTCGACTGTATCACCAATACAGTAAAACTCCCCTAAATCGGACGTTAAATTAAGTATAAATATCGGCCTTGGAGACAGGTGGCAACTTAATGCACATTGACAGTCATGCTGAAAGCTCATAGAAGAGCTTTCTGCATGACTTTCTCCCTGCATTAAGCAGTCACCTGCCTAAAGTATCTAACTTCTTGTGTACTAGAATTCCGGTTTAGAGAGGTTTTACTGTATATTGTCTGCTCAAGTTTGGGTTTGGTGCCTTTTTGACTAGTCCCGATTGCGAGTTACTCGGCAGCTCACGTGGATTCCATGGATACTGTTTGCACGTGATATTACAATCTCGCCAGTATAGTGCTGAAGGCCAACCAGTTACTCCATGAATATTCATGCAATAAATAATGATATCATGAATATTGATTAGATTATTTTTCATAATGACAGTCGGACACCAGATTTTTTTGCCATGACAGAAACTGTATAATGACAGAGGCTAACTGAGAAGACCTTGATCAGACGGATTCTTTAGAAGCGGTCTGATCTGGGTTTAGTTTGTTTGCAACTGCGTTAAAATGCGTACACATATGGAGTAAAACCCCGCTAATACGACCACCTAAAAGAGGTATACTTCTGGGTGCTAGATGCAGATGGCAGCTTAACCCTTTCCCTGTTCTGTAGTTTGGCCTATTTTCAGTACCTACTGAATATTCATCAACAAAATAGTTATAAAGAAATATGGAAGGTGGAACATTGTAGACATTTTGGAAAGTAAAGAAACAGATCTATCAAATTCTATTAGCAAACAGAGCAGACCCTGATCAGACGGCTCCTCTAGGAGCATTTAACACAAAATACTTAATGTAATTTAGTGGCCGTTATAGAGAGGTTTTACTGTATCTGAATAGCTGACAACATGCCGTTACAAAATTAACTCTTTACCTGACAGAAAAAAAACATATACGCCTTGGCAAACAGGGTAGACTCTGATAAGAAAACTCCTATAGGGACTGTATGCCCAGGGTCTGTCCATTTCGCATATGAGATATATATTAGACAGTTTCTGTCACGAACAAAACTTCTCTTATTTTAACGCCATTATAGATACACATCTAATTTCTAAAATCTAAAACTTTACTCCATGAATATTCATGTAAGAAATAATTACATCATAAATACTAATTAAATGTTTTGTCTAAAGGGAAAGTGAAACAGGACATGTTTGCGATGGTAGAAAATGTAGAACTCCATAAGCAAAACATAGCAGACCCTAATTATACGGCTTCTATACTGTTTTCAGTTAAAATGTGTATTTATTGAAAAAATGGTTAATAATTTCTGACCTATACATTAATGAAATGAAGGGTGAAAGGACTTAAATAAACATGCTTTCTTTGAACTAAAATGTTTTTCTAAACACACAAAATAAATATTAGTTAAACTGTTAGTTTCAAACAGTTTAGCCCCGTTAATCGAAATCAAACGTTTAGGCTAGATGCAAAAGGTGTATAACTAGATCTGTCACAGCCCTTTCAAACTAGACTCCACACCGATCTGACTGCCATTTGCAAAATCAGTTTGGATCCAGAGGAGACGCTGAGCAAATAGGCTTCTCACCAGGATTCAATCAGACAATCAGTCAGTAATTTCTCAAAAGCTTGTATGAATAGGGATTAATCTTTCATGTGTGGAAACCGACTACATGTATATAAATTATAAAACTTTTACAAACAGTGTAGACCCAGTTCTAAAAGGTCGCCTGAGGGAGCCGGTGAGGGAGCCGGTGGTCAGAATCTGCACTGTTTGTAATATAAATCATTTTCGTCTGTGGTGAAGTTCGTTACAAAAAACTTGTTTAATTAATAATCAGAAAGGGGGTCATTTTACACACAAGGTTTCAGACTTATAAAGTCCACCCCATTAAAGTGGCAGTCTGCTTGCAGCGTATTAAAAAAAATGCTTAAAAACTACATAAACCATATGTTTACAGTAAAACCCCTCTAAACCGGAATTCTAGTAGAAAAGACTTTAAATACTTTTAAATGCTTCATGCTGGGTGAAAGTCATCTAGGAGCTTTCTGCATGACTTTCACACTGCATGAAGCTGCCACCTGTCTCCAAGATAGAAATTTTATACCAAATTTAACGTCCGGTTTAGAGGGGTTTTACTGTATATGCTGAAAAGAAGCATATCGAAAAAAATCGAATTAACCCAGAAAACAAAACGTCCATGTGTTCGATATCGAAGAAAGTATGTTATGCGGCAATGAGTATTTATTCGAGTTGTATTGTAGTTTTATCAACTGTTCGACAATGAGTATTTATTCGGGTTGTATTGTAGTTTTATCAACTGTTCGACAATGAGTATTTATTCGAATTGTATTGTAGTTCTATTAACTGTTCGACACTGAGTATTTATTCGAGTTGTATTGTAGTGTTATTAACTGTTCGACAATGAGTATTTATTCGGGTTGTATTGTAGTTTTATAAACTGTTCGACAATGAGTATTTATTCGAGTTGTATTGTAGTTTTATCAACTGTTCGACATAGGCCGACATATCTTGTTTATAACATTTTTTTTTATATTTGTTCAAATCGAAATCTTCATAAAAATGACTGAATATTATAAAGATCAAGGTTTGTGATGTTATTGAAAATATACCGTCAAGTTTTGTCGTTTGCGCAATTTACCGTCTGCTATACAACCCCCTCCTTTTTTTTTCTTTCAAAAAGATAATCACTATTACAACTATTTTTATCTTGATGAGACTCATGGGTGATCTGGATCAAAACTGTTTGCAAAGGTGATCACAGATCCACCAATTGAGACCAGGGATTGAAATTATGTTTTTACCAAACCATAAACAATTGAAAATGAAAACGGCTGCTTTCCGTGAGATAATTTGGCAAAATTTAATTCCATATTTATTGGTTTACACAAGAGGTTGTTTATTATGAAGAGCAAATCAGCTGCGGTTTTACTGTTATGGAATCAATCAAAAACGGGTTAACCTCTCCACTGCAATGAAGACGAGTGTGTGATATCATATACAACAACAGTCTGGATGAAGACGAGGGGTCGAGTAACTCGCCGTCTCACCAGCATCCAAATAGCTTGACACTCTGTCTATCATTTTATAATGAAACACACATCCACTCTAAAACTAGAAACAGAAACTGTGTCCAGCAGACGATAATACTGGCACTGAAAGGGTTAAAGTGAAATGTGGGATACATCAACAGGAAGCCCCATATTCTCACAGGTTCACGTAAAGAAAAGGGCGTGTTTGATCATTATACGCCTTGCCAGTTTTACGTCATATGATGTCTTGTGAGCCAGCCATACGAACCGAAGGACCCGTATGACTTCTCGCATACTGGTGATAGATCAATGTATTACATTTCCAGCAAACGAAACGCATTGTTTACAACTGCAAGGTTAGAGCATGGTACCGTAGTGACTTCTATATCAAAGCCTTGTTTGCCAACCATCTTTTTAATTTATGGTTATGTCTTGTCAAATTCTCTATTCACTCTTTCACTGATATGTTTTGTCATCTGCAAAATTTTGTCGCCTGATTCAAACTCGTTTGTTTTAAATTGTGTTAATTATTTTTAAAGAAAACAAAACATAATTACAGCAACAAACAACTTGAATGGCGACGAGACGCCACGCTAGTCGGCGTCTCATCTCAGTCCAACCGGTCTGCAATGGTATTACAGATATGTCATTGGCACTCAAAGAGTTTGTCGCAGAAAGGGGCCGGGTGATAAACGGTGCATAGCATACTAAATGTGTTTCTTGAAACCATAATCAGAAGAGAAAAGCGGCATGGTACCCAGTGCAGTATTACTATGGTGCAACAGTCACGCTTAATCGCGGACAAAAAAAACTGTTTCACTTTTTATTGAGTGTAAATCCTGCAATTCAAACTGCATAAAATATCCCAGATAACATCAATCGTTTAATTGGCCCAGCAGGGTATCTTTGTGGTAATTTGATGAAACACAGGTGAGAATGGAAAATGAAACTGACGGGCCATCTCGTCAGCCCTGTCCCCCATATAAATAGGATAAAAACTATTACGCTTGTACACTGCAGCGATTCTGTTTCGTTCAATTCTATTGCAAAGCTGCATGGCGCTTATTTACAGTTGACTAAATGCGACAGAAGTTTTCAGGTTCCAACCCTTACCCCACTGCAAAAAAGTAATCCTAATGGTTCCTCAAATTTGGATCTGGTGCAACTTTGACTGCTACCGATTCGTTCAGGCTTCTGAGAAACTATTGAATGACCGAGTGTCAAACAGCTTAGATCCCAACGAAACGCCGAGCTAATTGGCACCTCATTTGGATTTAAGCTGTTTACAAATGCAAGTCTAGGCCCAAAGTTATAATTTCACCAATAATATACTTGAAAATGAACTCACACTCCGGCGTTTAATAACCACGGAACCAGAACTGGTATGTAAGTGAAATAGAGATAACATTTATACATGTATTATCATATTATCTCAGACTCAAACAAGGAAGAGATTAGTCCAAAGTTTAACAAATTGGGTTTTGGACATCATAAACACGTGAACTGTGCAAGTAGATATGCACCTTGCAGTGTGAGTAATATTAGACTATTTAAAGGCAATGTATCATATATGAAGCCTTTCAGAAGTCTGTAAAATGGAATGGAATTGTAGTTTTTAACGTGAAGTAGTGAATTGCAACAGTCTGATGTTAAAATATCGATGTCGCTGGTGTGCGATTTACACAAAAGTGTACGTTTTAGTTCTGTATCAACAACAGTAATGTTTCTAATTGGTCCTCCGAAGTGTTCCGATTGGTTCTGTATATCTTCCCGACATCGAAATAATAGTTTATGGGTGGGTGGGCCGGTGTGTGGGTTGGTGGGTGGTGGGTTGGTGGGTGGGTGGGTTGTATTTGGGTTTTGGGCTGGTGTGTTGGTGGGTGGGTGGGCTTTGGGTGGGTGGGTGTGTTTTGGGTGGGTGGTGGATGGATGGTGTGTTTGTGGATGGTTAGGTAGGTAAGTAAATTGTTTATTTAGTAACATGTGCATTACAAGAACACGCATACATCTTGATAAATAAACTAGAGATTTTGTCACAAAAACGGATGTCTCCCCTCTAATAAAAACAATATGTAAAGGGAAATCACTATAAATGTTATGGACTTGATGATTGATACTTCCCCTCATTATGCACTTTCCACACCACATTTTTCAAGAAGAAAATGATAACAGCTAATAACTCCAAATATATTTACACCAGAGTTATGGCCCTTGTGCACGACACTTACTTTCATCATGCTCTTTACATAAATGAAATGTCATTCCAATAGCATCAGTCGAACAGGAGTTATTGATCGGACTAAAAATGTAACAAAGGGCAATAACTCCAAAAGTATTGAAGCCAGAGTTATGGCCCTTGTTCATGACACTTTCTCTCATTATGCTCTTTCCATGTATGAAGTTTCAATACAATGAATGGCAAGAGCCATGTAGGAGTTATCATCCGGACAAGAAAGCGTTAAACAAATGTACAAGGGGCAATAACTCTCAATTTATTGAAGCCAGAGTTAAGGACCTTATGCATGACACTTTCTCTTATCATGATCTTTCCATGTATGAAGTTTCACTCTAATGGCATGTGCCATATAGGAGTTATCATCCTGACAAAAAATTGTGATTTTTTTACAAAGGGCAATAACTCCAATATTAGTGTAACAAGAGTTATGGACCTTAAGCATGACACTTTCTCTTATCATGATCTTTCCATGTATGAAGTTTCATTCCAATGGCATGAGCCATATAGGAGTTATCATCCTGACAAAAAATTGTGTTTTTTTACAAAGGCCAATAACTCCAATATTAGTGAAACAAGAGTAATGGACCTTAAACATGACACTTTCTCTTATCATGATCTTTCCATGTATGAAGTTTCATTCCAATGGCATGAGCCATATAGGAGTTATCGTCCGGACAAAAAATTGTGAAAAAAAATTACAAGGGCAATAACTCCATTATTAGTGAAGCCAGAGTTATGGACCTTGAGTATGACACTTCATCTCCTCATGATCTTTCCATATATGAAGTTTCATTCAAATGGCATGCTAGGAGTTATCATCCGGACAAAAAAGTGATATGTTTTTACAAGGGGCAATAACTCCATTATTAGTGAAGCCAGAGTTATGGACCTTGTGTATGACACTTCCTCTTGTCATGATCTTTCCATATATGAAGTTTCAATCCAATGGCATGAGCCATATAGGAGTTATCGTCCGGACAAAAAATTGTGATTTTTTTTTACAAGGGCAGTAACTCCATTATTAGTGAAGCCAGAGTTATGGACCTTGTGTATGACACTTCCTCTCATCGTGATCTTTCCATATATGAAGTTTCATTCCAATGGCATGAGCCATATTGGAGTTATCGTCCGGACAAAAAAGTGCTATTTTTTTACAAGGGGCAATAACTCCTATATTAGTGAAGCCAGAGTTATGGACCTTGTGCATGATACTTTCTCTCATTATGCTCTTTCCATATATGAAGTTTCAATCAACTGGCATCAGGCATATTGAAGTTATCGTCCGGACAAAAAGTGTGACGGACAGACAGACAGACGGACAGACGGACGGACAGACGGACAGACAGACAGACACAACTCTCACGAAAACAACATGTCTCCCCCATATAAATATGGGGGAGACATAATAAACAAATAAGTTAAGCACCGGTCCAGTTGATCTGCTTGTCACCTGTTATGACAATTTTTATTAATTTGCCTCTGATTCACAATAACAAGAAATTGTCATGGTGTAAATTTACAGTCGGCTGAGCGGTCATTCGGAGTGAACGTAGACTAGGTACTTTTACTTCTACATTTGCTAGTTCTAGAGAATGACGTATCCCGTTGCCACAATATAGTTCTACGTTGGACATAAAGCAGGTACGTTCGTTCACTAGAGGTTGACACAATCTGATTGTCAAAGTATGTCGATATAAGTGCTTACGGAGCAGGTACACTTAATAATTTTCAGAAATTTCAGGAGTTCGTATCCAAGCGTTTGATACGGTACGAGCGATACAACGTTCAGATTTCAAGGTGGCTATTCTCCACGCGATAGCGGGTTTCATATCAGTTTTAATTTGTCTGTACAGCTGAAAGTCCGACTCAGACTCTAAACGTTGTGTCCACAGCTCTTGTTCCATGCACTGAACAGCCTTATTTACGGTATCTTTCCAACATAGCAGGGAGAGAGTACGGATCAGCTATAAAAAACGTTAAGAGTACCCTCTAGTTTGTATTTCTGCAAAATTTCCCAAATATCAGGAATAAAACCAAGCATCTTGACTTGAGGATTTAAAGCAAAGTATGTCCCATATAAAATGAATAGTTTAGAATCTTAATAAAATGACCAGTTGTTCAACATGAACTTTCTTTAGACTGTATTAATCCATCTGCTCTCCAATTATTTATTGTAAGCTAGTCCAAATTCAATTTTGAAAACATCAACCAGAGCAACAGATAAACGTACGTACCCAAATACTAGAATCGTCATTTCTCCACCAAACCCTATGTTCTGCCCACTCTTTAGAATAGTATCTTCGAGACGATTCTGAAGAGTGGTCACAATATAGGGTTTGGTGGAGAAATAAAGAACTTTTTCTTTAAAATATTTTAATTTACGCATCTTATCTGGACCCCTGATATCAATTTGTTCAGTAAACGATTCAGACCAAGATCAGTTGGTGCTTTTAGAAACATACTAATTTTGGTCAACATCGGATTCGAATTCCTCTGTACTATATATGGATCGTGAGCGTTCATACATTAATATAGTATGTCCTTTAACCCTTTCGCTGCCAAAGTCTGTCGTCTGCTAAATTTGTCGTCTGCTACAAACATTTTTTTATTATTTTCTTCATTTCTGTTTCTAAAACATAGTAACAGTAACAAACAGTTTGGATCCTGATGAGACGCCGAGTTACTCGGTGTCTCATCTGGATCCAAACTGTTTGCATAGGTAATCACAGATCCGGCATTGGCAGCGAAAGGGTTAACCCTTACCTGCTGAATATTCATGTAAGAAATAATGGCATCCTGCATATTATTTAGAATTTGATAATGACATATGAACAAAGGAATTTTCTATAGAAACTGTGTAATCTGGTATCATTAACTGATGAAAAAATATGGATATTAGAAAATCCTTTGTTGGCATTCACAGTTGGGTTCATAAATACTCACGATATCATTACTTCGTGACGTGAATATTCATGAGGTAAAGGGTTAAACAATTAACTACATATAAATCAACGGGATAGCAGGACGTTGAATGGATAAACAGGTAAATACGCTACATAACTCAACGGGATACCAGTACGTTAAAGGGCTGAACAAGTAAATACGCTACATAACTCAACGGGATACTAGTACGTTAAAGGGCTGAACAAGTAAATACACTACATAACTCAACGGGATACCAGTACGTTAAAGGGCTGAACAAGTAAATACACTACATAAATCAGCGGGATACCAGTACGTTAAAGGGCTGAACGAGTAAATACACTACATAACTCAACGGAATACCAGTACGTCAAAGGGCTGAACAAGTAAATATACATAAATCAAAAGGATACCAGGAAGTTGTTTGGACGCTAATGACACCGTGTTGATGCATTGTTCTCTGGATGTTCTTGGACACAGGTGGCAGCTTAATGCAGGGTAAAAGTCATGCAGAAAGTTCTCATATGAGCTTTCTGCATGACCCTCACCATGCATAAGCAGCCATCTACCTAAAAAGTATTTAAATTCTTTTTTTTTCTAGAAAACCGGTTTAGAGAGGTTTGACTGTATTACTTTTTGTTAACACCGGTGTCAGTGACGTACAGAGATGTAGCTTGCACATTTTAGTAAAGTATGCTTGACGACGTTTACTCATTTGAATGCTGACTATTCACAGAAGAATGACCCATTACTGTTTAACTCATGAAATATATATTGAAGTTTGAATTCTGATAACATTAAAAATGTTTTCCACTACTAGACACATATTACCGCCTTGAAGGTTGTAAACAATATCGAAATGCCAGAAAATATATAATTATGTCAAACAAATTACTGCCCAGACACTTGACGAACAATAATACAACAATCATTGCTAAGCCAACCAATGCTATGACAATCGGTGTTACGAAAAACAATTCTTCGGCAATAGTTATTATGATTGAGCTTGTGGAGCACTGTAAGATGTCTGCAAACGATGTAGTCACAAGTCAGTGACTCAGTGTCATATAGTTATTGCAAATAATCGAATGTTTAGATCCTGATTACATAGCGTATTCTCTCAAATGACCCACTCAAGTGAATGCCCCCATACCTCGGGATGGGGGGGGGACTAACGGTCAATACAACAATTAAACCCCAATATATTCAGTTTTTCAAAATGCAGGTGGTGGTTTAATGCAGACTGAAAGCAACACAAACATGTCCCATAGGAGCTTCCGGAATTGCTTTCATTCCGTATTAAGCAACCACCGAGTACAAGATGCTCCTTTTCAAAACTGTTACGCCCCAAGGGCGTTTATTACAGATGATACGGTATCTGCTAACGTTTTTCATACGTATGGTAATGTAGAGAACGAATCTTTAGAGATTCTGATAAGTGGCAACCAATTAAGACCCTAACCAGATTCCACGTAGACTGATCTGTGTCTATACTCTTTGCAATGCAATAAGACACACTTTTCCAGAGAGCAGTTATATTGTATTTTCTCACAAATCCAAAAAAATAGCTTAAGAAAATGTATATGACTGCAACTGCCAACTATGTAGACCGAGACTGCTCCTGTTGTAATTCAAGATGTGTAATCAGGACCTAACCTGTTAAACATCTGCACAGTATTTTATTACACACTTTGATCATGATTTGCCGTTGTATTTTCTATACTTATTACTGTCTGGTTTTGTATAGTAAAGTCTTGCTAATACGACCAGTCAGATCAAGTATAATTCCGGGTTTTAAAACAGATGGTAGCTTAACCCATTCCAGCATATTGGCGCCTTTTGGCGCTTCTGTGAAAGTCACTTTATGAAACCATTGTGATAAATAGAGCAATTGCTCCACAGGAGCAAATGCTCTCTTTATCACAATGGTTTGAAAACTACACAATTCTGACAGTTTCCTTTTCCCTAGTTAATGCTCCTTTTTGGTAGATTTAATGTGGGAATGGGTTAATGCCGGATAGTGCCCTTGTTACAGAGCCCTGATCATCTCTATGGTCGCGCTAGCGAGACTTTACTGTAATAGATTACCTCATCAGAGAACATACTTGGATATGTTTACTTCATTAAATCACACTTGTAACAGCTTTGTTAAAATCGCTCATACTAATATTGTTATTTGGCACATTAAACGAACAAATCTCTTTCAATGTCGTTAATCATTTTGTTTGAAATTGTTTGATTTATTCTCTAAGGGATACTTCGGCACGGGTGTATGATATTTGAATACAAGGAAACTAATTAAAACATCCAAAAATTCAAATTTTAAAGGTGTGAATTGGACTTTTATTCTATTTGAGTTAAAAAGACAACTTTTAAAATCACCAATGATGATTGCACTTTTACAAAAGCGACGTGACGGTTGCTCGTGGTTTTGCCTCAGCCAATATTTACTTGGCTATAGAAGCATCGTTATTTCAATTCGGCTTTGCAAATTATTGAATAACTGATCCTTTTACAATCATAGAAATAATTAACTTTTTAAATAAACCATGACCGGTGGCTGGTGAACAGAAATGAGCAGTTTAAAATACGATCATTTATACAAGAATAACGGAAAATCCGATTTACAGATATTGATTCACAATAGTACGAAAGAAACCGTAGAATAAAAAAAACGGGGTTTAATCCTGTTAATAGCCGAAAACATATCAAAGCGCGTGGTTGGCGCGAGTCGGACACAGGTACAGTGCAGATGCAGCTGTCAGGTCATTGCGCAAAAATGTTGACATTCACATAAATGTCAAGGCAACGAACGAACGAATGCGTTTGAAATTATAATCCTTTACTACACTGAACATTCACAGAATTGGAGTCAGCGTCGTCGCCTTTAACTCTTTCGCTGCCAATGTCGCATGTGTAATTACCTATACAAACAGTTTAGATCCAGATCAGTCGCCGAGTAATTCGGCGTCTCATCATGATCCAAACTGTTTGTTACTGTAACAGTTCTTTCTGAAACAAAGTAAAAAAAAATTAAAAAATGAGACATACGACAAAGTTTGCGGACGACAAAATTTGACTGCGAAAAGAGTTACAACGCTGAAGTTTCAAATGGACTATTCCAAAATTAAAACAGTTCAAGCTTATGGTGAATATTTAAGGATTTTTCTAAAGAAAGGTGTAACATGACGAACAGTGCATACCCTGGTGAGATTGCTCCTTTAGGAGCCCTCTCATCTGTGTCTACACTGTTTGCAAAGGACATTTTTTACTCATATCTCACACCGTAAGGGTTAAACCCAGAAGGTGCAACCCGAGTTTGTCAACAAAATCATAGATTCCGGTCTGAAATATAATAGTTTGACATCTCCATAATTGTTAGATGTTCTCATATGTGGTTTATGTGGGGGTTTTATCTACAGTAATTACACCGTGTTGACAGCATGAAGTCCTTTTCAGTGCCAGCACTGTCGTCCGCTGGACACATTTTCGTCTGCTTCAAACTTAAGAGTTTGCGCTTGTTCAATTTCTTCATTAACAAGAAAAACAAATGTCAAATAGGTCGATCCTGGTGAGACGCCGACTTACTGGGCTTCTCATCTGGATCTATACTGTTTGCATATGGCATCACAGAGACACAGAGCTGCCATCATGGCACTGAATGGGTTAAAGGTGTACAGGTGCATTCAGAGATAGAAATACATGTAATGGTTATCTTTAATATGTTGTTGTAAAATTCATCGAGTGTTCAAATAAGTATAAAGTAAAACCCCTCAGAATCGAAATTCTAGTTGAGAAAAATTAAGATACTTTTGGGCAGGTGGCTGCTTAATGCAGTGAATATCATGCAGAAAACTCCAAGAGTAACTTTCTGCATGACTTTCACTGTGCATTAAGCTGCCACCTGTCTCCAAGGCCGTTATTTATACTAAATTTAACAGAACAGAACATATTTTGATTCAGACTTGTACATAGTACATCGTCTATTATACATTTTTAACACTGTTAACGTGAGTTAATACATATAAACTACATAATATGTAATACAGAAGGTGTTTGTCAGAGGAAAATAAGGTGGGGTGGGTGGCAAAAAGAGGAAATTGCACATACAAAATTTACATACCGGGTGATTTGGGGATGTAGAACAAGACTTTTTTATTTGAAAATAATGACATCAGGTGTCTTGATTAAAATCACACAGATATATTAGATATGATAGAACTCCTTAACGCTATGACTCCTTTTATAAATAATGATAGTTTTACCAGTGCTTCTCGATCACTGCTTTGTAAAAGTTCTATGTATTTGTAAACTGAAGGTCTACCATTAATAACTTGCTTCAAGTATTTCTTTCTAATATCAGAGTAAGAAGAGCATATGTATATAAAGTGATAATCATCTTCAAGGTCATGTGAATTACAACATAAGCATGTTCTCTCTTCTCTAGGTATTCTATTTCTAGAATATCTGCCTGTTTGTATTCGCATAGTGTGGAATGATACTCGTAATCGTAAAAAGTAAAATCTAAAACACTTGGGTATGGCATCAAGATATTAAGATTCCGGGGAGTTGCCTAGAATAACAATATCATCGGCAAAGAGTAATAAAACAAGAGCTATATCATCAAATAGTAGACCCGAGTTGGCATCGTTTTGCAAGAACATTTCTTAATCTTCTACAAAAAAAGGAGAAAAGTATCGGGGACATTACCTTCCCTTGCCGCAATCCATCTGCATAGCTGAAGTATTCCGAATATGAAGAACAGGATTTTACACAAGACTACTTTCTGGTACATATCACGTACAATTCTAAGCAACTTACCCTTTATACCACATCTATATATTTTTAACCATAAACCGTTTCGACAGATCGTGTCAAAACACATCATCATATCAACAAGTACAACATAAAGTCTGTTACTTTCATTCAAATATTTTTGAATTAAAGACGTTAATATAAAAATGGCATCTACTGTTGACCTGCCATTTCTAAATCTTCCCAAAATCGTTCTATTCTCTTATTTAAAATAGATGTAAATATTTTCGAAAGACAGCTTACAAGGGTTATACCTCTATAATTGTTAACATTGTTTACATCTCCTTAGAGGAGTTTTACTGTACCTATTTACCTATTCATTTATAATAATATACTACCGTTTCTAATGTTGCAATAACTTGTGGTCCAACCCTTTTGCTATTGCTTTATATTTATTATGAACATGTAACATTGTAATTGTGTAAAAAGCCAGCAATAAAATATGATTAAACTAATAATATACTACTCCCATATCCAAGTATTAAATCAAACACATATTTCCAATCCGACACGTTACTAAGTGGCATTAACATGTCAGCTGTTCACGAGGTCATGCTCCACACGTGACTATGTGGCAGTAACATGTCAGCTGTTCACGAGGTCGTGGTCCACACGTGACTAAGTGACAGTAACGTGTCAGTTGATCAAGGGTGTCTTGTTAATTGCAAACCTTACGCCGTACGAAAATAAAACATACAGGTGCAGTCGATACATGTCGATCGATTTGGATAATAAATGTTGAATATATGCTACATTTCATTATTGAATTACAATGTACCTACTTGTGAGTGATTCTCAACTATACGTGTGTACTTCCGCATGTCAAACTCTTACTAACATAGCATAACACTAAAACAAAACAAACTTTTTAAAATGAACTCTCCTCATGATAGGCAAATCGGCGTCTCATCAGGATCCAATCTGTTTGATACTCGCTTAGTAGTTTCTCAAAAAATTTATCGTGTCGGAAGTGAATGAAAAGTTAAGCAAATCAGAGAATGAACAGTCGTTATTTGAGTAACAAGCGACAAGCGACGTCACAAACGAAAACATCAGATGTACAAATGTCTGAAAATCCTGAAATAGTAATCTGGTACATAAAATAAATGTTACGTGCGAATCTGTGATCTGGTAAATAAAATAAATTTCTAACGCAATCTGTCAATTTCCTGAAATCTGATTGGCTCATGTGACCAAATTTGCGGCATATAAAAAGTGTTTTATATGTCGCAAATTCAACCAATCGAAAACGGCCGAATAACACCATGTGCATGTAAATATATCAATGCGCGTTGTTTATAAGCAATGATAAATCCGTATGCATACTTTGACATATAAATCTAGATCTATTCCAGTTTGGCCCGTTATTTCAAGTTATTTTCCATTGTTTACTTTGTCACGACTTGAACGGTCTCTTATATGCACATGTGTCATGTGGAGAATTATTGAGATACTCTAAGCGTTGGGATCCAGATTAGCCCTTATTTATTATATCGTTCAAACATAACGTTATAACGTGACGTCATTGTTACAGACGACGTTTTCCCGTATGGCGCCAAAGACTAAGATGACGTTACTTTACCAAAATGTGTATTGAATGTATGTATTGAGCATGTTGAATAGCTATCGCACAATTATTCATGACTAATGAAATGTATATATACAAACCAGGGTGAAAACACAGTTACTTTAAGAAATCTGAGAGAAACTGTTGTACTATTTCTTGCCTCATCACTCATTTAATCGTCCGCGCGCAAAGGATATTACTTGAGTTAAAATCGGCTTTTTCATGTTAAGATTGCGTTAGAATAGGGTTAATCCTACTGTAATTTGAAATTTGCGACGGTATATGAGGTTTTTAACGGTCTTAAATTATTTTAATGACTCCGCCTTCGGCGTCGCCATTAAAATAATTTGCGACCGTTAAAAACCTCATATACCGTCGCAAATTTCAAATTACAGTAGGGTTAACCCTATAGTTACGTGCCAGTATGTGAACTGTTAAACAAAATAAATATTACGTGCCAGTACGTGATCTGGTACATAAAATAAATGTTACGTGCCAGTATGTGATCTGGTAAATAAAATAAATGTTACGTGCCAGTCTGTGATCTAGTACATAAATATTACGTGTCAGTATGTGACCTGGTAAATAAAATAAATGTTACGTGCGAATCTGTGATCTGGTAAATAAAATAAATGTTACGTGCCAGTATGTGAACTGTTAAACAAAATAAATATTACGTGCCAGTACGTGATCTGGTACATAAAATAAATGTTACGTGCCAGTATGTGATCTGGTAAATAAAATAAATGTTACGTGCCAGTCTGTGATCTAGTACATAAATATTACGTGCCAGTATGTGACCTGGTAAATAAAATAAATGCTTCGTGCCAGTCTGTAAGGCATTTATATTGTCAACCCGAGAAACGCTGGCATTTTTATTTATACATTAACCTGTTCTAACATTATTAATGTTACAGTCTACTTTTCTTTAGAACCCCCCCCCCCCACACCCCAACCCCCACCCCCACCCCAACCCCCACCCCACCCCTAAATATTCACCATAAGCTTGACCTGTTGGAATGTTGAAATAATCCATTTGAAATTCAACATGTATTGTAATGGTTTATGATTAAATGAGTTACAACAATATTTATCAATAATCATTTGGACATGTAGAACATATGTTTACAGTTACACATGCTGACGTTGACATATAAAGGCTATTCATCAAATAGATATTCATGTTAGGGCTGTCGTTTCTTTACTTACGTTCAATATAAGATAGGCCCCTTCGTACTTTGATACAGTGATAATGTGATTTAAATTCCTCTTCCTGGTCAATATTCATGCAAGACTCTGTCCATTATGAACACTAATATATTTAATTCTTTAATTTAATTCACATCAATTCGGTGTGTAGGTCTAGTTATGCACAGCTCCGACGAATAGGTCATATAAGAAAGTACCTCTCACCTGATGCTACCAAGACTTTGGTGAACTCTCTGGTTACATCAAAAATAGACTACTGCAACTCATTGCTGCATGGAATTTCAAAAAACACTGCAGAAATTTCAAAGAGTTCAAAACACAGCAGCCCGCATCATAACCAGGACTCCTCGATATGATCATATCACGCCTGTTTTGAGAGAACTTCACTGGCTTCCGGTTCAACATCGCATTGAATTCAAAATTCTGACACTTACGTATAAAGCCATGCACAATGAATCCGCCAAGTACATTGTCGACATGCTTGGCGTGTATCGGTCCCGCAGAGAATTATGGTCAGCAAGTAGTTCCTTGTCGTTGGTTGTAACAAAAAGTCGTAAGGTAAAATACGGTGAGAGAAGTTTCATGCATGCAGCTCCAAAACTCTGGAATGCTCTGCCATCAGGCATTAGAGATGCAAGCTCACTGGCATGTTTCAAAAGATCTCTGAAAACACATTTCTTCAACATAATACTACTAGGACAGTTTAGGAAAAGTAGCTTATAATCGTCAATTCTCATACCTTACGATTCCTTTGCCATTGCAGCCCTTGGGATATGCTGTAGGAATCAATCTCTCATTGACCGAGTAGATAATCATGTGGTTCCTATCGGTTAGTGATTTCATATTTATTGTATATCATATTTATTGTATATATATTGCTTATAATTCACCGACTTGGTAATTAATCATGTGGTTCCTACCAGTTGGTGATTTTATACTTATTGTATATTTATTGCATATCTTTCATTGACTGGGTAGATAATCATGTGGTTCCTACCGGTTAGTGGTTATACATTTATTGTATATCTATTGCACATCTGTCATTGACCGGGTAGATAATCATGTGGTTCCTACCGGTTAGTGATTTTATATTTATTGTATATATATTGCATACATTTCATTGACTGGATGGACGATCATGCCGTTCCTTCCGGTTTATGATTTCATATATATTGTATATCTTTTGTATATCCTTCACTGACCGTCCGGCTAGTGATTTTTATATTTATTGTATATCTATTGTAAATATTTCATTGTCTGGATAGATAATCATGCGGTTCGTTCCGATTATTGATTTCATCCATGTACAGCGCTTTTGAACGCACATATCCTGTGTGAAAAGAGCGCTATATAAATGTGGTATAATAATAATAATAATAATAAAGTGTAAGATAAGGAACTGTATTGTTTAGACAACAGCTGAGAATATAAGCTGTAACATATAAGCAAACGGATCAGAACCTGATCGGGCAGCTCCTACAGCAGCTGTATGATGAATGATAAAACCTTGTTGGGAAAGGCGTAAAATAGCGGAACAGTGAAGTCTCGCTAATGTGACCATAGGAGTCTGTAAATGAAAGTGGTTGCTTAATGCTTAAAAGTAATACCAAAAGCTTCTATAGGAACTTTCTGCATAACCTTGTTCTGTATTTTAACTGCCACACGTTTAAAAAATCTAAAATGATACAGTAAAACCTCTCTATAACAACCATTTAATTACATCAAGTATTTTGTGTGTTAAAGGCAGGTGGATGCTTAAAGCAATGTGAAAGTAAAACAGAACACTCCTATAGGAGCGTTCTGTTTTACTTTCACCTTGCTTTAAGCAACAAGCCCAACATACCAACTGGTTAACACACTTTAGTGGTCGTTACAGAGGTTTTACTGTACTTCTTTTAAACATGTGGTCGTATTAGCAAATCTATACTGCATTATCAGGTGTCTTTTATTCCCTATTTTATATTATCCTACCGTATTTGACCAATTTATTGTCTCCCGTGAAAGCGGACTGGAAAGTTTTGAAATAGTTTCTCTATCCAGCTAAGTATAAATTTGATACAGATCTACATCTGCATACGCATGCTTATCATTAAATACATTCTACAGTCTACAGGTACACAGTTCCGGTAATCCGAGCGGTTGGTAAAGATTTTAGACAGGTGGCTGCTTAATGCAGAGTGAGTCATGTTACGAGAGCTTTCTGTGTGACTTACTGCATTAAGTTGTCATCTGTCTCATTGGTGAGGTTTTACTATTTTCAATTAGTATGACTTTTGCAAACCTCAAAGAAAATACAGAGATAGCTATATACATGTTTATCCTATAAAATATAAAGTATTTGTGAAACGGTACCAATGCATAATTACGAACGATTGAAGTTCAGAAACTCAGAAACCCAGCGCTTTGGTGCATTAGATCTAATTTTGTAAATTTTTGCTCCCTTTTGACGATCAACATTTTCTTAGCTTCATTCATTTGCCATATTAACCTGTCATTATAACCTAGGTACTCGCTGTGCACTTCAAGTCGTATTTCAAATTTTATCACCGCCGTATACTTGTGTATTGTTATGATATTTTAATGATAAACGAGCCCCAATGGTGTACTGGTATTTGAAAATTGCTATACCATACCATCTTAACAATGGATCAAAGGTTAACTGCTGATCGCCCGATTGCATTTATAAAGTCAAGTATTCCATGGTCGTAATTCCGTAATGATGATAAACATCGAAGCGTATGTTACACGCGCCAGTAATTTAACATCACGCCGTCTCCGAGGAGGCACGCGACCAACACGCGCTGTCCCGATCTCGCTATCGGGCGGACATATGTAAACATGGTGGGGACATCATTATTATTATTGTTGATGTCATGATTAAAGTACAGGGTATCTTTGATAGGCGATGTCTTAAGAGACACAAACTGTCCGACTAATAACGGAACATTTTGAGAGAAAAAACACAGCAAACATTTATTTGGGAAAAATAATAATGGAACACTGTTGGTTCTTTTTGTAATTTAGAACCCCATCTAAACCAGACTTTTAGTCTACTAATGAAATTATATATTTTATGCAGATGGCAGGGTGAAAGTCATGTTGGAATCGCCTTTTGGGAGCTTTCTGTATAACTTTCACCCTGCATTAAGCTGCTGTCTGTCTGTCTGTCTTTAAAAGTCCGGCATCATTACTTATTTTAATGTCCAGTTTAGAGAGTGTTTTATATTAATGTGTCCAGGAACAGTACAGTACAGCAATACCGACAATTGGCGACAAACACCCCAGTCTGTATTAGATCAAACTATATACCTTTAAATGGACTCAATACTGAAGTTCGTTTGTAATTGGGCACTTATTTCCAAATGCCATGTGAAACAAAAACAAACATCTGAGTCTATAATAAAATAAAAATGTAAAACATTTATGTCTTGAACAAATCTGGGCGGAAAAGAGATCGCCTGAGGAAAGTAGACAATGGTTGAAAAATAAAAGGAAGGAATAAATGAAAGAGGAGGAGGATGGGGGGAGGGGGTTCAACAGAATTTGTTTTCTCTTCCTTCTCGCCCGAAAAACAAAAACAATGACGTAGTACTTAGCGTTCTCCGATTGTCATGTGACTTAGACCTTCAAACTGATTGGCCACTTCCTACCAGCTAATGAATATTAATAAACATAGACAGTAACAGCACACCCGACTTAAGGGATAGGAAACCACCCACATAAATATTTTTATGGTCTCACAAATACTTATAAGAGTGCAGTAAAACCTATTTAAACAGGAATCCTAGTAGAGAAGAATAGATACTTTTAGACAGATTACTGCTTAATGCAGAGTGAAGGTCACACAAAAAGCTCCTAGAGGAGGTTTCTGCCCGACTTTCACCTTACATTAAGCTGCAACTTGTCTCCAAGACCGATATCTATACTTATAATTGAACGTCTGGATTAGAGGAGTTCTACTGTACATAGTGCTATAAAGTCAAAAGCTCTTATTTCCTAATCTTGTTTGTACCCATTAAAATCACATTGGGACGGCGACAGTAGTCAGTAGTGAGCACCAGGAAGACATGGTTTGCAGAGCAATACGAACTAGAATTGTATACACAGGATACGGGCGTCCCCACTTGTACATGCTTTGTCGCAAAGTTGCTATAGATAATCTTAATTTTGACTAAGTCAAGGATCATAACTCTTGGTGTCACTGGTCCAGTATAAAAACTAAAACCGAGAGATGAACAACTTCTCAGCATAATAAAGATGTGTATTACTTGACCATTTTAAACTGAGACTCATCAATTTCCGTTAGCGTCTCCGGCTATACTCGGATGAATTCGATTAGCATGCATACCAATACATGGGTTATGCGATGAGACCAATATACGAATATATACGGAATATGCACGGAGTCTCAGTTTAATCTGGTCATGCAATATAATATTTTGATAAATACATCTATGCCTGTTGAAAAGAAGCAGCGCGTGTCACAATGTTTTCGGGACTTACCTACATACGTATGTACGAAGGACTAGGGAAAATAACATACATAACATAACATATATTTTATTTGGCATTAAGTTGCCTAAAGCACATATATAGCCAATATTGAATTCGTGAAAATTGTGAAGTACATGTTAATTATACATATATGTATATGATACATGGTTTTCAGAGAAAGAAGAGCGGAAACTCTTCTTATACTTGCCCTAAATATATTGATGGTGAGCAAATTGCATTATCCATTTTCATTTTTTTTATCTTAATTTAAATGCAGAATATAAGAATTTAGATAAGCTGTTGATTATAGATTTGGAGTCTGATGACATGAGGTTAGAGAATTTATTGACAGTTGGCCAGTGGCAGAAATATGGTTTAAAGTTCTTTTGTCGGAGTTCTCTGTATTTTGGACATACTAATAGGAAATGATATTCGTCTTCAATAGCATTCATGCTGCATTTCGTGCACTTTCGATCTTCTCTTGCTACGTTTGTGTATCTCCCTGCTTCCATTTCTAAATCATGTGATGATAATCGAAATTTTGTTAGCGAGATTCTAAATTTATTTGTTTTGATACAGCTAAGATATTTTTCTGATTTGAATTCATGTTTATAAATACAATATGATGAGAGACGTCTTGAATTGTTGAAAATATATACTGCGTACACAAAGCTGGGAGAGGGGGAAAATGTTCCTAAAAACTCTTATCTAGGGCTCTGTGATAGATATTTGCACAAGTAAACACCCAATTTACAGTAAAATCTCACTAATTAGAACACTCAAATAAGTAGTACCATCGGTCTTTAAGATATGTGACGACATAGTGTGGGATGAAAGTCATACAGAAAGTGCCTATTGGAGCTTTCTGCATGAATTAAGCAGCCATCCGCCTAAAAGTTCTCAATTCTTTTTTAACTTTAAGTTCTGACTAGTGTGAATGTTATGTATACAGTAAACCCCTATAAACTGGAATTATAGTAGAGAAAAACGATACATTTAGGCAGGTGGCTGTTTAATGCAGGGTGAAAGTTATGCAGCCTATGAGCTTTCTGCACGACTTTCACCCTGCATTAAGTTGCCACCTGTTTCTAAGACCGATATTCATACTAATTTGAGCGTCCGGTTTAGAAAGGTTTTGCTGTATTTATAAACTCTGATCAATGTTTGACTTAATCATCTGCTTCTGACATACTTTCTGCATGGGTTATTTGCACTTCCTTCGATTTGCTTTGTCCCATCCCAACTATACTATAAGCAAACATAGCAGACCCTGATCAGACATCTCAAACAGAAGTTCTCTGATCTGGGTCTACTCTGTTTGCAAAGGCATAGAAAAGTGTTTGTATGTCGGAAAGTGTTAATTAAACTAAAATACTGTGAAGGAAATATTACGAGGAAAAATTAAGGTATCTAGTATCGACAGCTTATTTACCACCAGCTTTAAACGCTCGTCCTTCACCTGCTTCTGCCACCTACCCTCGGTACTTAACACTAAAATCTAGGTCTTTTGTTGCTTACACTTCACTTAATCCACTTTGCCACCAAAATAATTCTGTTTGCCCATTGTGTTGTCTGTTTCAGGTTTCTACCATAAGTTTTTCTTCAATTCCTTTACAAAAAAACCCACTAAAGGATCTGTTAAACAGTTTGTATCCTGATCAGATGCAAACTGTTTGCAACGGTTATTACGGATTAGTCAATGGCGAAGAACAGATTTATAACTAAAGGTACATGTATATTCCTTTAGCCATATAAGTTTCGGAAATCCAGTCCTAAATGCAAAAAAAGAAGAGCGTACTAGTTCCGGATTACTTGTCTTACATTGTAACTAAAGTTGTCTGTTCAGATTTGGATCTGGTGTAAGTTATATTACATTAAAACCTCTCTAAACCGGGCTTTCAATTACGTATAAGTATCGGTATTGGAGACAGATGGCAGCTTAATGCAGATGAAAGTCATGCAGAAAGCTTTCTGCATGACTTTCACCTGAATTAAGCAACCACCTGCCTAAAAGCATCTGGATTCTTCTCAACTAGAATTCAAGTTTAGAGGGTTTTACTGTACTTCCGATTGGACCAAACTTTTAAGAAACTATTAACCATGTGTCAAACAGCTTGGATCCTGATGACACATAGAGTTACTCTGCGTCTCATCTGGATCCAAGTTGTTTGTAAACGCGAGTCAAGTCGCCGATGGCGTGATAAGCTTAAAACAGTGATGTTCAGTCTTATTTCTTACATGTTCGGGTGTAATGTGTGTATTAATTCAACTCCTTGCACCCTAGAGGCGAATATGTGATAACATGTGATACAAACAGTTTCGATCCAGATCAGACGCCATGTAAGTGGGGCGTCTCATCCGAATCCAAACCGTTTGACACTGTGACTACATTTTTGAAGAGAAATAAAGGTGAACAAATACTTTCAGAATTGCAGCAGACGACAAGTTTTGCAGACGACATTTGCCTAGTGAGTAAATAGTTTAGTTTATATCTAAAGTGAATTTTCCTTCATCCTTGATATGATAATTTAATTAACAGGGGAAACAATTTGATTTGTTGATGACAATACGTTTCAGCGAAAGAGTTAGAGATAAATTTACTTGAGTGTCTTACAAACTCATCTTTTCAAGTCATGCTGTGCTGTAACGGGTGCATTTTATTTCGACTGCAGATTCAGTGTTACGCCTATTAAAATAATCTTTTGACACACAGTGTCACTCTGTGTGAATTGGCATTTCAAAGTCACATTTTTTATTGACACCGCTTTCGAGATTTGTTCCTTTTTTACCAGTAAGTGTCATAATCTGCTTTCCTTTCCAAATTGTTTACACTACAAAATGGTTTAACATGTAGCAAATAGAACCTGAGTATAATGTTATTAAAACAGCATACTGGATATTTGATTGACATGTAAATCGTATAAATAGCTTACAAAGTAGCCAATCACAGCCTCAGTAACTACGCCATATGAAACGCGTCGGTGAAATACGTTTTATTATAATTTCAATGAATGCTTGAGTAAGACTGATAATTGGTATCGGCGAACTGCCATTGGTAAATCCGTGCCCAGCCACCCGTAAATACGGTGATGAAACTGCATCGCACAGCCAGGTAAAACTCTACCCGCATCGGAACGAAAGGCTCAGAAAGTAACAGCCTTGGACTGGAGCGAGTCTGCGCACACAGAATCATTCTGAAATTTACCAGAATATTTGCAGTCTAGCTAAATATTTTAGATACCCAGAGGCCTGTGAGGATATATGTGTGTGATAGCAGGACTATGTTTTATTGTACATAATCGCGTAACTCTGAAGCAAACTCCACGAGGATTCAATGCAACACAACATACCTGTCATCATTGACCACTCAAGAGAAATGGATTGCATTCCGGACATGTGCACGTTCACTCTAGAAGACACCTTAGATATCATACACTCCTCCGGTGATAATGATAATCTCGTTACTAGGAAACGCGTTTTTCAAAGTGTCAGTGACTATGACGACGCGGAATCTGTATTTTCCGTCTCAACATCTGATAACGATACGACGCCTGTTGTTACACCATCTACACCAGTGAGTCCTTCCGCTAAGACTACAGTGACGCACTTCACGTTCACGGACATTCCAAAAGTTTATACTGCTCGAATCACAAACTTAAAGCCACTTGATATTCCAATGTCTAAAAAGGTGTTTATTTCCCGAAGACGGCGACACGAGCCGCCGACGAAAGACGTTTTGAAGAAGCGGCGGGTGGCGGCGAACGCGAGGGAACGCCGCAGGATGGAGAGCCTTAACGTCGCTTTTGATAGACTTAGAGAAGTGATACCATCGTTTGGAGATAATACAAAACTGTCAAAGTACGAAACACTGCAAATGGCCCAGACTTATATAACAGCGCTCAAGGATTTACTGTGAATATACCAGCTTCCATTAATGAATTCATTGCTTATTAAGAACTTAGACATCAGTTTGCTCATTCGGTGTTATTGCTCAATTGGTCGTACATGAGTATTTATTTTTTTTAAAAATATTGACATACAGGGGGCGTCTGATCTGGGTATACTCAGTTTGCCAAGGCACCCTAAAGGGATTAGGTAAAGGGTTAATACAAAAATAACATTTGATATTCAATGAATAATCATGAGGTAATAGGTTAACCCATTACCTCATAAGCTATTTTTAGATACCTCATTAAAAAAATCTACCGAAAAGGAGCATTAACTAGAGAAAAGGAAATTTTTAGAATTTTGTAGTTTGAAACCATTGTGATAAATCACAATGGTTTCACAAAGTGACTTTTACAAAGTCGTCAAAAGTCGTCAATATGAGGGAATGGGTTAATGTACGAAAGCCTTAGCTAAATGTTCCACAGAAGTCACACGATGCAGTTAAAATCACATTTATACCAGTTGCTAACTCATACTATTTAAATTAGTATTTTAAGCGTGCATACATATTTCGCACTGAAAACTATATTCCAAGCTGCAAAGTCTTTTCAAATGCATGTTATATTCATTCCCTAATTTTCAAATACACGGTATGTTCAATCCTTAATTTTCAAATACACGGTATGTTTAATCCTTAATTTTCAAATACACCGTATGTTCAATCCTTAATTTTCAAATACATATTATGGACAATGCTTATTTTTAAAATGCATATATCGTAAATACTTCCTTTTTAAAAATTCACATGATGTTATTTTCGATGCTTATTTTTCAAATGCATGTTCTATCCTTACTTTTCAAATGGACGATGTGTTCAATCCTTATTTTTCAAATGCACGATATGTTCAACTATTACTTTTCAAAAAAACACGATATGTTCAATACTTACTTTTCAAATACAGGTTATGTCCAATGCTTACATTTCAAATGCACGCTGTGTTCAGTCCTTACTTTTGATTTAATTGGTATGTCCAAGCTTTACTTTTTAAAATGAATAGCATATCTGTTCAGCGATTGCTTTTGAAATGTACGTTATGTTCAATCCTTACTTTTGAAATGCACGTTATATTCAGGCCATGCTTTTGAAATGCATGTTATATTCAATTATTACTTTGAAAATGCATTTTATGTTCAATTCTTACTTTTGAAATGCACGTCCTATTCACGCCATGCTTTTGAAATGCATGTTATATTCAATTATTACTTTGAAAATGCATTTTATGTTCAATTCTTACTTTTGAAATGCACGGTATGTTCAATTCTTACTTACAAATCGCAAAACCGCCAAAACATGTGTTTCATACCTCTATACATTATCTACAATAAAGGCTCTCTACTACGGCTACTACAAGTAGTTGTATCCTGGGGCTTTATTGCGGATAATACTACTCATTATACAGGACGAAAGTCAGGTCAGTCTGCAGCATTTTCGTTCCGTATTAGGCATTCAGTAGTTTTAACCACTTGAGGAATGTTTCATGTACGAAATAATGACATCATGAATATTTATTGGCTGATTTTTATGATGGCCTATAAGCAAGAGGACTGTTTGACAATAGCACAAACTGTATAATTAAATCTATACAAATCTATACACAGGGTAGACCTTAAAATAGCTGTATCAATCGCAGTCTACTCTGTTTGCAAAGACGTCAAACGGCGTCTGTCTCTACCAAGTTTAGGGTTAACCATTTCCTCCATAAATACGCCTTTCTATGCCTCTGTAAAAGTCATTTTTTGAAACCATTGTGAAATTTATCACAATGGTATATAAACTACACCATTCTTACATTTTCCTTTTCTCTAGTAAATGCTCCTTTTTCGGTGGATTGGGTTAAAGAGGTTGGGTCAAAAAATAGCCTATGAGGGAATGGGTTAAAGTGTATTCATAAAATGACCGTTTAAGAGAGATTCTTCTGTGTACAAGTATACCGTAAAATGATAGTTTGCTCACAATAAGTTCGTTAACAATGTTACACATTCAATTGAAACATGTTGATGAAATGTAAAGATTTAATGAACATTATAGAAATCGTGTTCTTGTTGGAACTTATATTGTTGATGCAATATTTCTATAGCGACCTGATAACGAATAGGGATCTAACAGTGCACGTGGCTGCTTAATGCAAAACGAAAGTATTACAGAGAGCTTGTAATGGAACTACAATGTATCTGCATTCTTTCGTCCTGCATTAAGCTACCTCATGTCTGTAATCATAGGATTTCGACATACATGTATTTTGAGTTGTCTGTACAGAGATGGTTTATCGTATACAAACATGTACAACTATGCAGTATAATGTAGATTTGTTTTTACAACACCACGTCTGGTTTCTTTGCATGCTAGTCCCCAATTTGTGATTGCAAACAGTGACCCCAAGTGACTTGATGTGTCGTCAAGTTCGAAAATGTTTTTTACTGGCGCTGCACGTTTTACTGCCGTAAGCATCCTCTACAGCGTCAACTTGGGTGATAGATTTATACAGGGCGAAAGGGATGCAGAAAGCTCCTATGCATGCTTTCTGGATAACTTTCGTCCTGTATTAAGCTACCACCTGCCTCTATGACCCAGGGGCCCGTTTTATTAATGATCGTGCGACTGAAAGTGTCGAATGTTCTAATATTGTCGTATGTTCTATCATTATATATTAGAACTTAAGACAATTTCTGTTGTGCGTAGTTAGCCCAACTTGTAGCATGGCAGACTGTTATCATCCCAACTATGTGAGTACATTTGTAATCATAACTGTCGTAGATTTGGACTTGCAACTTGTTTTGTCGTGCGATCTTTCATAAAATGGGACCCAGAAGTATATCTCACTTTGGTAGTTACATCAGAGAGATTTAATCGTACATTGCTCTATGATTGTATAGTGATTAAATGCAAAATGCATATATTTTTACAGTATATTATATTACATGTATATTATTATGATATATTCTATATAAAAATTAAAATGAAATGTAAATGAACATTGGTTGTATGTTTTCGTTTAACCATCCGTACATGTAGAAGAATAGCACATAACATACGGCAATACCTCTCTAAACTGGACGTTAAATTTAGTATAAATATTGGCCTTGGAGACAGGCGGAAGCTTAATGCAGGGTGAAATTCGTGCAGAAAGCTCATAGAGGAGCTTTCTGCATGACTTTCATCCTGCATTAAGTAACCACCTGTCTGAAATGTCTTAATTCTTCTCTACTAGAATTCCAGTTTAGAGGGAGTTTACTGTATTTATTTGAAATACAAGTGAAAATGAATGTTTCCTCGTCATTTTTATAGTATAGATACGGACCAGTCATGTCTGGTCATATTCTATATTGTTTATTAACTACAGTGAATGAAAATAATTGTAAAGGTTTTTATCTTATACGGCGGTTGGTCGGTCCGGATCTGCACTGTTCCCGATTTATTCATCCAACGCTCCTTTTTCCGAAAACCATAACCTTTACATACAGTCAAACCTGGTTTAATCGACTACATCCTGATTAAATGAAAGAATCTTAATCCTTCAACGCTGATTTTTCACATGGACTATTCCACAATTAAGCTGATTTTTCACATGGACTAATCCATAATTAAAAATAGGTCACACTTGCCGTAAATATTTGGTGTAAAAAAATTAAGTAAACTGAAATATGAAAAATAGTTCAGACCGTGATGAGAGGGCTGTTAGAGAGGTCCTAGAGGGGTCCTCTCATGAGGACCTTCACTGTTTGCAAAGGACATTAATGACAGGCAGACAGATTTAGAGGCAGGTGGTTGCTTATTGCAGACCAAAAGTAATGCAGAAGTATCCAAAAAGAGTTGTCTGCATCACTTTAGTTCCTTTATAACGCTACCACACATGCATTAATCAACGACAATAAGAAGTCTTGTTAATGGTCGCATAAGACAGACTTCCCTGAACAATACAAAAATAGTCTTGTCTGATTCTACACTGTTCACGATAGAATAATGTGGCAAATTTTTGAAAGAGTATGTTAACACATTTATTGCCATGAAAATGGGTCTGAGATTTCATATGCAAACATGATGGATCCAGATGTGAGGCCAAATGACTTGAGTCTCATCAGGATCAAAACTGTTTTACACTTGAAGAAACACCTACTCTAAAAACTTGAAATTTGTTCTTTTAGTAATACCAACACTAGAGGACCAGATAAGATGTATAAACTGAAACATTTTAAAGTATAGCTCCTTGATTTCTCCACCAACGATTCTAAAGAGGGTCACAACATAGGGTTTGGTGGAGAAGTGACGAGTTTAGTATTTGAATATGCGCCTTTATTTGTTTCCTCTAAATATCAACCCTTTGAACATTATTGTCTGTTCAATCTCTTCACGGATCCAAAATCCCGCCCATCAGGAATACTTATTTATTTAATTCATGCACTAACCCGTTACTCCATAAATTCACCTTTTTATGTTTTTGCGTAGAGTATACCCATACCAGATGGCTCCTATAGGAGCCGTCTGATCAGGGTCTGCCCTGTTTGCTTATGAATTTATATAGATACCGTTCTACAGTTTCTGCAACGGCCAGAAATCCATGTGTTCTTATAAAATTAATCGAATTATTGTTAATGATGTCATCTTTTCTCATATGAAAAGTTATTTGGCAAAGGGCTAAAATAATGACATGTTATTGCCACGACAAACATAAGATAATCAATCAGATTATAATTATTACAGAAATGGTAGATTTATGAGACAGCTCCTGCCTGGGGTTATTCTTATTAATGTGCCGGGGGTTATTCCTAATTTATGTTCCTGTGGTTATCCTAATTAATATGCGCGAGGTTATCCTAATTAATATGCGCGAGGTTATCCTAATTAATGTGCGTGAGGTTATCCTTATTAATGTGCCTGAGGTTATCCTAATTAATGTGCCTGAGGTTATCCTAATTAATGTGCGCGAGGTTATCCTTATTAATGTGCGTGAGGTTATCCTTATTAATGTGCGTGAGGTTATCCTTATTAATGTGCGTGAGGTTATCCTTATTAATGTGCGTGAGGTTATCCTTATTAATGTGCGTGAGGTTATCCTTATTAATGTGCGTGAGGTTATCCTTATTAATGTGCCTGAGGTTATCCTTATTAATGTGCGTGAGGTTATCCTTATTAATGTGCCTGAGGTTATCCTAATTAATGTGCCTGAGGTTATTCTTATTAATGTGCATGAGGTTATCCTTATTAATGTGCCTGAGGTTATCCTTATTAATGTGCCTGAGGTTATCCTAATTAATGTGCGTGAGGTTATCCTTATTAATGTGCGTGAGGTTATCCTAATAATATGCGCGAGGTTATCCTTATTAATGTGCGTGAGGTTATCCTTATTAATGTGCGTGAGGTTATCCTTATTAATGTGCGTGAGGTTATCCTTATTAATGTGCGTGAGGTTATCCTTATTAATGTGCATGAGGTTATCCTTATTAATATGCGCGAGGTTATCCTAATTAATGTGCGTGAGGTTATCCTTATTAATGTGCGTGAGGTTATCCTTATTAATGTGCCTGAGGTTATCCTAATTAATGTGCCTGAGGTTATCCTTATTAATGTGCGTGAGGTTATCCTTATTAATGTGCGTGAGGTTATCCTTATTAATGTGCGTGAGGTTATCCTTATTAATGTGCGTGAGGTTATCCTTATTAATGTGCGTGAGGTTATCCTTATTAATGTGCGTGAGGTTATCCTTATTAATGTGCGTGAGGTTATCCTTATTAATATGCGTGAGGTTATCCTTATTAATGTGCGTGAGGTTATCCTTATTAATGTGCGTGAGGTTATCCTTATTAATGTGCGTGAGGTTATCCTTATTAATGTGCGTGAGGTTATCCTAATTAATGTGCGTGAGGTTATCCTTATTAATGTGCCTGAGGTTATCCTTATTAATGTGCCTGAGGTTATCCTTATTAATGTGCGTGAGGTTATCCTTATTAATGTGCGTGAGGTTATCCTTATTAATGTGCCTGAGGTTATCCTTATTAATGTGCGTGAGGTTATCCTTATTAATGTGCGTGAGGTTATCCTAATAATATGCGCGATGTTATCCTTATTAATGTGCCTGAGGTTATCCTTATTAATGTGCGTGAGGTTATCCTTATTAATGTGCCTGAGGTTATCCTTATTAATATGCGTGAGGTTATCCTTATTAATGTGCGTGAGGTTATCCTTATTAATATGCGTGAGGTTATCCTTATTAATGTGCGTGAGGTTATCCTTATTAATGTGCGTGAGGTTATCCTTATTAATGTGCCTGAGGCTATCCTTATTAATATGCGTGAGGTTATCCTTATTAATGTGCGTGAGGTTATCCTTATTAATGTGCGTGAGGTTATCCTTATTAATGTGCGTGAGGTTATCCTTATTAATGTGCGTGAGGTTATCCTTATTAATGTGCGTGAGGTTATCCTTATTAATGTGCGTGAGGTTATCCTTATTAATGTGCCTGAGGTTATCCTTATTGTCATGAATGGAGAGTCTCGCTAAAGCGACAGAAGGGGGTTACTTAATGCAGAACTAAAGGAATGCAAAAAGTTCCTATGGGAGCTTTCTGCATTACTTTTGTCCTGCATTAAGCTACTACATGTACAGTAAAACCTCTCGAAACCGGAAGTCTAGTAGAGATGAATTTAGATACTTTTAGGCTTAATGCAGGGTGAAAGTCATACATTGATCTCATAGAGGAGAGTTTTGCATGACTTTCATCCTGCATTTAGCTGCCACATGTCTTCAAGACCGATATCTATACTAAATTGAGCGTCTGGTTTAGAGAGGTTTACTAATTACTGTACCTGTTTTAAAAAATCCAGAATTAGATTTCTTTTTGAGTGGTCGTATAAGAGAGATTTACTGTATAAAATTCATGTTAGTTTTATTAATTTCTGTTATCTCTCTTTACCTGTTGGCGGTGAATAACATATACACGCCATTTAGATCCAGATGAGACGCGGCGTAACTAAGCATTTTGCCAGATTAACCCATACTATGGCTATGTATTTTGTAAGGATGGGGGCCAAAATAATATTTAGAGAGACTTGTAGCAACTAAAAAAATACAAATGACAATTATCTAACTTGTAAAGACTTAATACTTCAGATGCGCTCCAGTGGTTTGGAAAATGGCAGACAAATGAGACGTTTTACCGATACCATTACCAACCCTTAGCATGTTAACTAACCACCATCTGCCTTGTCGAAATCGTAAACGAACGTTTTCTCAAAACAATATCCTTAGAGACGATAAGAGCGTCATATACGAGTAACCTCGCTAAACTGGACGTTACAATTGGTATCAGTGCCAGTATTTCAGACAGGTTACAGCTTAATGCCAGTTAAAAGTCATACTGAAGGCTCCTTTCAACCTGCATTAAGCAACCATCTGCCTAAAAGTCATGAATCGTTGTTTATTAAAATTCCGTTTAAGAGGTGTTTTACTGTAGTTTAGATCCTGAGACTGTTTGTATAGGTTATCAGCAATTCTAACCGTTTGACAACAGTAACCTCTATCTAAACCCTTTACTTGATATAAAAGCCTTTTCACGCATTTGCAAACAGAGTAGACCCAAATCAGACGGCTTCTCGGGGTCTGCTCTGTTTGCTTTGATATGATATAGATCTGATTCTCCAGGTTTTGTTCCTTACATGAGTATTGAACAGAGAAAGGGTTAAGCCGACTTAAACGACAATTCAGATCCTGATCAGACGGCTGATACTGGAGTCGTCTGAACTGGGTCTACTCTGTTTGGAAAGGCGTGAAAAAGCGTTTATATGAGGGAATCAGTTAAGGCCGAATGCTCCAATATAGAACTTTCTGTATCACGTTTGGTCTGCATCAAGCTACCACGTGCTTTTTCGACTCTCTGTCGTGTTTATTCATTTAGTGGTAGCTATAGAGAGACTATCCTGTTTCATGTTTATCCAAGTCTCTTGTCAAGAAATGTCTCTTGCAAAACGATGTCAAAAATAATTACAGTTGAACTTCTCTAAAGCGACCACCAACATACATATAAACAAATGAATAACACGCTTAATGCAAGACCTACAGAAAGTTTCCAGAGAAACTTTCTGTATTACTTTCGTCTTGCGTTTATTATTATTATTATTATTATTATTATATTATACCACATTTATATAGCGCTCTTTTCACACAGGATGTGTGCGTTCAAAAGCGCTTCACATAAATAATTTGCATGTACAAAACTGAGTATATATAATGCTTTCAGAATATTTAAAACAAATGGAATTTAAGATAGAGATATCAATAAAAAATATTAAAAATGGAATTAATTTAAGAATCATAGAACAAAAATTAAATCAAAATCATCCTTTTCTGTACGTTTTATGTCCATAAATAATAAGAAATAGACGAATGCTGTGACTATATTGTGTCAGTCCACTCATGTCACTGAAACTGTAATGAAACATTATATATTTAGGAACCATCTGCTTTTAAAATTTCCCATTTATATCTACGAGGGCTATCGAGAAGTTTACAGTCACTGTAATTGTATAGAACCTGATTCGAACCAGTCTTCATAAGCAGCGTCTGAACTGGCAACTGTTATATTTAAAAAGTCAATAAATCAGATTCCTTAATGAGCATTTAACTTGGATGTCAAATTGAAAGTAAAAATAAGCGCATCGATAAGATATCGATTGACAGGTAATTTATCGTTAATCATCGATATTGTGTAGCGTTCCCGAGACATCGCCGAACATGTCATAAATTCGACAACAAACTTTTGTTACAAGTCTAACTCTTTATTTAATGAATACAAATGTAAGAGATACTTTCTTTATGAATATTAACTGACTGAATTTTATAAGCATAGGAATTTTTACAGAAACTGTAGAATCCTATCAATATAATTCTATACGTAAACAGACCAGACCCTTGACCTACACGAGCTATCTAGTCAGGGGTCTGTTGTAAACGCAAACAGACCAGACCCTTGACCTACACGAGCGATCTAGTCAGGGACCGTCTGTTCTATACGCAAACAGACCAGACCCTTGACCTACACGAGCTATCTAGTCAGGGGTCTGTTCTATACGTAAACAGACCAGACCCTTGATCGACACGAGCTATCTAGTCAGGGGTCTGTTCTATACGTAAACAGACCAGACCCTTGACCTACACGAGCTATCTAGTCAGGGGTATGTTCTATACGTAAACAGACCAGACCCTTGATCGACACGAGCTATCTAGTCAGGGGTCTGTTCTATACGTAAACAGACCAGACCCTTGATCGACACGAGCTATCTAGTCAGGGGTCTGTTCTATACGTAAACAGACCAGATCCTTGGCCTACACGAGCTATCTAGTCAGGGGTCTGTTGTAAACGCAAAAAGACCAGACCCTTGACCTACACGAGCGATCTAGTCAGGGACCGTCTGTTCTATACGCAAACAGACCAGACCCTTGACCTACACGAGCTATCTAGTCAGGGGTCTGTTCTATACGTAAACAGACCAGACCCTTGATCGACACGAGCTATCTAGTCAGGGGTCTGTTCTATACGTAAACAGACCAGACCCTTGACCTACACGAGCGATCTAGTCAGGGGTCTGTTCAATACGCAAACAGACCAGACCCTTGACCTACACGAGCTATCTAGTCAGGGGTCTGTTCTATACGTAAACAGACCAGACCCTTGATCGACACGAGCTATCTAGTCAGGGGTCTGTTCTATACGTAAACAGACCAGACCCTTGACCTACACGAGCTATCTAGTCAGGGGTCTGTTCTATACGTAAACAGACCAGACCCTTGACCTACACGAGCTATCTAGTCCAGGGTCTGTTCTATACGTAAACAGACCAGACCCATGACCTACACGAGCTATCTAGTCAGGGGTCTGTTCTATATGCAAACAGACCAGACCCTTGACCTACACGAGCTATCTAGTCAGGGGTCTGTTCTATACGCAAACAGACCAGACCCTTGACCTACACGAGCTATCTTGTCAGGGGTCTGTTCTATTTGCAAATGGGTAAAGTACGTCTTTATCAAGTAAATAAAGTATTGCCAACCTTAAAGTTGGGGACAAACCAGCCAACCAACAAATAAACAGACAGAGTAAAAACAATATCGACTGCACCTACCTCGGTTCTATAAGTCTTGATAATACGACCACTAAAATAATTATAATTCTGCATTTCTAAAATCTCCTATAGAAACTTTCTGTATTACTTTTGCCATTTATTAAGCAACTACATGTACCTGCTTTTACGGATTGCTATTTTGATAAATTATGTTTCTGCCAGCATTCCCCTCAACGGCGGCTATGACGCTGGTATTTGTGAAACTATTATTGTCACCCCATTGCGAGGCGCGCTAGTTTATTCCACTGCAGATGTGTCCCAACTTTAAACCCTTTAAGTGAAAGTCTCTACTTGCAAAATTATGAGTATCTATGAAAATGGTTTATCTTGTATCACATAGGCATCTTCTTCATAATGATGATTGTACATGACAAATGCCAAGTTGGTGTTATTGAAAAGTATGCGTTTATTGTAGGGACTTTCAAGCAACGCCTTTCGAAACAGTGTTGACCCAGATCAAAGGCTCATAATGGAGGTATTTGATCAGGGATTCACTATTTGTCATAATAACTTTCTTCAGCGGTGAATTTGATACAATTTTTTGTTTAACCCTTTCCTCCATAAATACGCCGTTCTATGCCTCTGTAAAAGTCACTTAATGAAACCATTGTGATAAATAGAGCATTTGCTCCTATAGGAGCAAATTCTCTATTTATCACAATGGTTTCAAATCACAAAATTCTAAAATTTTACTTTCCTCTAGTAAATGCTCCTTTTGAGTAGATTAATTCAAAGAGGTTGGGTCTAAAAATAGCCTATGGAGGAAAAGGTTAATTAATATTCAGAAAAGGAGGAGCCAGTTTTAATTATTCAGCAGACTAAGGGTTAACGCTGATATATTTATCAAAGACCACCATACTTGAAATACTCATTTCTGTTTCTATTGACGTATTCTTATTCGGACGGACAAAATGTTCAAATGCTCGAATATCGTTCGACTTCACGTAGACAGATCTGTTCGGTCTGCCTTAAATAAGATGAGGATTTCCGACTGAAGTTCAAAGGGTCCGTTCCATAAGTCAGCTGATATGGTGAAGCGGCTCTGAATATTTGAAATTTAACCTATTCCTTCAAAGGCTATATTTAGACCCAACCTGTTTGAATAAATCTACTGAAAAGAGCATTTACGAGAAAGAAAAAGGGAAACTTTTAGAATTGTCTGGTTTTTAATCCATTGTGATGAACAGAGCATTTGCTCAATAGGAGCTAATTGTCTATATGTATTTACTTCTCTGATTCAAAACTGTTTGCCAAGTTTTGATGATATTCATGTAAAACTACTGACTAAATGAATATTGATTAGCTGAATTCTAAACAGCGTACTAACAATGTGATTTTTACTGTTGCAGAAACTGTAGAATCAGATAAACATGTTTATTAATTCATAAGCAAACAGAATACCCTGATCAGACGGCTCCTCTAGGAGCCCTCTGATCTGGGTCAACTCTGTTTGCATAGCGTTTATATTAGGGAAAGGGTTAAACATCCTTATTTGTGGCTTCAATTTTTTTCTTGTAGATAATGAACTATATATAATATATACATGTACGTTTCTTACCTTTAGAACAGAACAAGACATGCTATTCTAAAATATCATGGGTAAAGTGGTAATTATCTTTGCAAACCGTCTAGATTCAAATGAGAGACAACCTGGATAGAAAAAAGACAGAAAAAGATTAAAAGAAAGGGGGAAAACAGGGAGAGAGACAAAGACAGGAAGAAGAAGAAAAAGAAAATTAGACAGAGAGAGAAGAAACGGATAGAAAGAATGAGAGAAAATGAAAGGAAAAGAGAAAGAGAACAAAGAGAGAGATATCTATATATACAGACATACAGAGACATACATACAGACAGACAGACAGACACAAGCAAACAGAGACACAGGCAGGGAGACACAGGCAGAGCCAGGGACAGGGGCAGCAATACAGACAGAGAGAGGGGAAGAGAGAGAAAGAGAGAGAGAGAGAGGACATAAAGACCAGACACACACGTCATTTGGGAAATGGTCTGGATCCATATTGTTGCTTTTGTCAGTTAAACTGCAGGTATTTTTAGCCTTTTGTTCATGTGACTCCTGCTTTATTTGGGGGTCAAAATTGCGGTATAACTCTGTATAAATCATCTGCAAAGCTTTGCACACCATACAAAAGAGCAGTTGTCGTTTTGAGGTATTATCCCTTATCCCGCTACCCGTGATCTGACTCACACTTGTTAAAAGGTTGGATTCAGATGAGACGCCGACTAACACGACGACTCACCAGGATCCAAGTTGTTTGACGTCCGGGCAATAGTTTCCCAAGCACTTGCTCGAATCGGAAGTAATCAGATTGGTACGAGATCCAACTTTGAGCACAGAGGTCTTCCGCTGCCACATTTTGGCATCTGCAAACTTTGTCGTCTGCTAATATTGTCACTTTTTTTAGTTTACTTCATTGTTTAAAGTTCAGCCACAGTAACAATCTGTTTGGATTCTGATGAGACGCCGAGTTACTCGGTGTCTCATCTGGATCAAAACTGTTTGCATAGGTTACTACAGATGCGACATTGGCAGCGAAAGGCTTAAGCTTGAGCATGCTATAGGTGAGTTTTAAAAAGAAATATTCACAAACATTTTGGATGCAAAGGAGCTACGTTTCATTAGGATCCAGTCTGTCTGAAACTCTAATAGCATTTTTTGATAATAAGGAAGGTGATTGGATACCAGTCCAAGTCTGAAGCAGGCAAACATTTTAGCAGACGACAAGTTGCTAAGCATGTTAAAGGCTTATTTGTGGTGAAGCAGGACAGGTGCTGGCCCGTATATCTTTTCGCTGCCAAATTGTGTCGTCTGCAAACTTTGTCGTATGCTACAATGTTCATACTTTTTATATTTTTCTATATTTTTGTTTCAAAAATTATCACAGTAACAAACAGCTTGGATCCTGATGAGACGCCAAGTTACCTGGTGTCTCACCTGGATCCACGCTGCTTGCATAGGTAACCACAGATGCGACATTGCCAGCGAAAGAGATATTGCTGCAGTTATATTAGAATTATAATTCACCCAAAAGACATAAAATTAAATTTTATTTAGTGGCGTTTAATTGTAAGGCGATGTCATAGTACTGCACCCAGCCTTTCACCAACAATTCACGAATCTGTGATAACCTTTGCCAAAAGTTCGGATTCAAATTAGACGCCGAGTTACTCGGCATCTCATCAGGACCCAAACTGTTGACACTCTAATTAAGTTTTTGAAAAGAAATTCAAGAAAAGTCCACTTTGAACCCTGGAGCAGACAATAATATTAGCAGACGAACTATTTTTGGCGGTGAAAGGTTTAACGTATTCGTGTCTGATTTCACTTCTCACACTACTGTTCATTGCTCGAGTTATCTGCACTAATACAGTAACACCCCTCTATACTCGAGGCTCAAATTGGATATCAATTCCGATTTTTAAGACATGTGGCAGCTTAATGAAGGATGAAACTCATGCAGTAAGTTCCAAAAAGGAGTTTTCTGTGTGACTTTACCCCGCATTAATCTGCCAACTGTCTAAAAAGACATCAACTCTTCCTTATTAAAATTCCGGTTTAAAGTAGTTTTATTGTAATAGTTTTAAGGATAAGGGAACACATTTCCTTTACTTCTATAACTCTTTCACTTCATAGTTTTGTCATCTGTATAATTTGTTATCTAATTCTATTTTCATCTTTGAATCTTCCTTCTTATGTTTAAGGAATAACAAAACCGCTATATCAAACAGTCTGGATCCTGATGAGACACCGAGTTACTCGGCACCTTATCTGGATCCAAACTATTCGCAAAGATATTAAATGACTTGATCACGGCACCGAAAATGTTCATTATTCTTTAGCACAATTTTGTAATTTTCCTAACACTTTCTTAACAATAACTGCAGCGAAATAACGGTGATTCATAGAATTTAGATTTGTATTGTATTCTCGTTTACTCAATGAGGCGTCCATCTTATTGACATTTATAGCAAGTTCTCATTCATTGACATCCTGGTTGTTTACAATTATAAAAACCATTGCAGAAAAATATCATCCATACAGGCCTGCAATTGTACAGTTCTACAGTAAGTTACGTTTAATGGAGTCACATTAAATACGGTAGAACATATCTTAAGCGGTCATCAAAATATGTCTACTTTTAGCAATGTAAGGCAGGTGGTAGCTTAATGCAGGTCACAAGTAACAGGGCTTTTTTTAATCATTTTGCCCTGCATTAAGCAACCATCTGCTTTTATACACTCTTATGTTCAATACATAAATGGCCATTTAGGACAGGTTCTACTGTATATTAATACAGAACAGAGAATTTATATGAAAGACAAGAGAGCAAACCAAGGACTATAACACGATACTGTAATAACTCCTTACCATGGCCTGTATAAAGTTGTCTAACCCTTACCCAAATATAATACGATAAATTAATAACTCTTACCCTCATCATAACACGATACTTAATAACCCTTAGCCAAGTATAACATGACACTGTAATAACCTTTAACCCTCTATAACACGATACTGTAATAACTCCTTACCATGGCCAGTACAAAGTTGTCTAACCCTTACCCAAATACAATACGATAAAGTAATAACCCTTAGCCAAGTATAACATGATACTGTAGTAACACTTAACCCACTATAACACGATACTATAATAACTCATTGCAATAAATAAACTGTAAAAATATTATTGGATGTCAAGTTTCATTGGACTCCATTCAGGGGTTACTGAGAAACCGCGCGGAATTAAAGTCAACAGACAGACCAACACAAAACTTTTAAATAAAGGGGCATAACTTTGAAATAAAAATCAGTCAGCTGGAAAACTATAATTGGATGCACATGTTCTCTTTATGACAAAGCATCAAGTCAAGTTTCATTGGATTCCAGTCAGCGGTTACTGAGAAACCGCGCGGAAACAAAAGTCAACAGACCAACACATTTTGTTTAAACAAAGGGGCATAACTTTGAAAGAAAATAAATCAGCTGGAAAACTATAATTGGATGCGCATGTCCTCTTTATGATAAAGCATCATGTCAAGTTTCATTGGATTCCAGACAGCATTTGCTGAGAAACCGCGCGGAAAATAGTCAACTGACCGACCAATAGACCGAAATTCAAAGGGGCATAACTATGTAAGAAAATAGATAAACTGTAAAACTATCATTGTATGCGCATGTTCTCTATATGACAAAGCATCATGTCAAGTTTCATTGGATTCCAGTCAGCGGTCACTGAGAAACCGCGCGGAAACAAAAGTCATCAGACCAACACTTGTTGGGCAATACTCTGTAAGAAAATCAATCAGCTGAAAGACTATACTTGAATGCGCATGTCCGCATGAACAGAAGTCAACAGTCAACGGACGGACCGACCGACCGCCAAGCTGACTCCTATATAACCCCCCCCCCACACACACACACACACACACACAAAAAAAAAACACACACACACACACACACACACACACTAACTTTGTTTGTTGGGGTATAATAACACTTATCCCACTATAACACGATATTGTAATATGCCTTATCCCCACTATAACACGATACTGTAATAACGCCTTACCATGACCTCTATAAAGTTGCCTAACCCTTATCCCACTATGTGAAACCTGGCTCGCATTGCAAACAGTTTTGATCCAGATGAGACACCGAGTAACTAACCGTCTCATTTAGATTCAATCTATTTGACGTTCTGTCAACAGTTTCTCAAAAGTTTGATCGAATCGAAAGTAGTCAAAATTGCACCAGGGTCCGTCCTTATAAAGCCTTTTAGTTGAGTCTGAGTTCGTTTTCAAGCTTTTGATTGGTCAGATTTGAGCCAAAGGCTCAAATCTCACCAGTCAAAAACTTAAGAACGAACTCAGACTCAACTAAAAGTTTTATAAGCATGGACCCCGATCCAGAAATGAGCAGACCGTTTTTTTATATTTTTTACAGCGACGTGGGGGTAAATACAGAATAGATCAGATGCTTATAAGCAATTTAACAATACTATACATGTATTACACATGAACCTCATTGCACAACACAAATACAAACATGCATTTAAATCATCATGTGACACGTACAAGTGTTTTATGAAAGCATACGTTGGCAATAATCAGTGGTCCCGCTAAGCCCGGACATTGGTGTTTATATTAACCATTATCGTGCTGAAACAAATATGTCAGCTAAATGTGTTATCTGTTGTATTTGACTTACTTTTTATTCGTACAAGCCTTTGAGTAACTGTTGACTGGGTGTCAAACTGCTTGGATCCTGATGAGACGCCAAATGAATATGCGTGTCTTTCAAAGTAGACTGTTTAATGGATAATTATTATAATACAGACAACTCAAATGGGAGTTTTGTTTTGTTTTGAATAACGTTGGTTCTGTGTTCAGGTACCATCTGCCTTAACCCATTCCCTTATATTGACGACTTTTGACGACTCTGTAAAACTCACTTTGTGAAACCATTGTGATAAATAGAGCATTTGCTCCTATAGGAGCAAATGCTCTATTTATCACAATGGTTTCAAACTACAAAATTCTAAAATTTTCCTTTCCTCTAATTAATACTCCTTTTCGGTAGATTTATTCAAAAAGGTTGTATCTAAAAATAGTCTATGAGGTAATGGGTTAAATTCCTAGAATTGTACGTCTGTGTTGATGATCGTTGTAGAGAGGTGTTACCGTTGTGTTTGTCTTCTACTTCTGGTCGCATGCTTGCTTAGGAATGAATTACACAGTAAAGAATGTAAGAAAAATTATTCAATGAATGGTGGATGTCACACTAAGTCTCCATACATATAAATTGTTAACCCATTACCTCCATAGGCTATTTTAGATCCTACATCTTTAAATAAATCTATCGAAAAGGAGCATTAAACGTTTTGAATTTTGTAGTTTGAAACCATTGTGATAAATAGAGCATTTGCTCAAAGAGGAGCAAATGCTTTTTTATCACAATGGTTTCACAAAGTGACTTCTACAGAGTCGTCAAAAGTCGTCAGTATAAGGGAATGGGTTTTAACTGTTCGACATAGGCCGAAATAAGCTATTTTCAGATCCTACCTCTTTAAATAAATCTACCGAAAAGGGGTATTAACTAGAGAAAAGGAAACTTTTAGAATTTTGTAGTTTGAAACCATTGTGATAAATAGAGCATTTATTTCTATAGGAGCAAATGCTCTATTTATCACAATGGTTTCACAAAGTGACTATTACAGAGTCGTCAAAAGTCGTCAGTATAAGGGAATGGGTTTTAACTGTTCGACATAACGTTATAGCAGCGAGTAAGAATCGAGCGCACACGCTAATTATCGTCGACTCAGTTTACTCTTGACTAATGTCCCTGTTTTTGTTTTGATGTTTTGAAACTCTCGTCTGCTATGAGTGTCGTTTGCTTCAGTTTTGAACAGACATTTCATATCTCCCCAACCCCCAAACCCCACCCCAACCGGCCATCTTTAGATTTAAAACAGATTAGGTAGCAAGTAGGTTTGTCCACAGATATGCAAAGTTATGCCTCATTTGGATACAAACTGTTTGCGAAATCGCCCATTGCATGGCATGAGTAAATCAATAATAATCAGCATGCAAAATGCCAAGCCACTAAATGTCAGTTTTTATATTCCAGAAAACAAATCCGGAAAAAAACTGTTAGAATTAGCGTGACAAGTCATCCATAAAATTTGAGGTGTAAATGACATATCATATCAATTTATGAATACTGAAACAGGCATGTTGCGCACCTGACGACCAGAGTCTGGCGCCCGGTTCTACATTTCGATATACCGATTGGGCCATGTGTACCGTTACACAGCGTCGTGACGCCCCAATTTAAAATCGGCAAACAGGGAAATCATTTACCCTTTACCTCCTTAATATTCATGACCGATTCTACGCATAATGGACATTAATTAACTATTTGTTTAATAAATACCTATGCTAAATGGTATAGAATCCGATGCAATACATTCTGTAAGCAAACAGAGCAGGTCCCCATCAGACGATACCTGCAGGAGCTGATCTGGGTCTGCTTGTTCGCAAAGGTGTCAAAAGTCCTCTCCATGAAGTAAAGAGTTCACACCCGTTTTCGATACGATTTCACCGGGTACCGTCTATTTTATGACAGCTGATAATAATCGCTGATTCACGACACCCACTTCAACAAAATATGTCGTCTGCTTTAGAATTGTCGCTTGCTACATTTGTCATCTGCACATAAATGTTGGGATCTTGGTTTGCCTGTGTGGATATTCCGATATCTTTTGACAAGTTTTTTCTGTTCGACTGGGTTTGCATACAGATAATTCATTAGTTTAATGGGACTCAGACTTAAAACCGAATGTCAACACTAAAAACATTTTTCAGTTCATGTTAGCTAATAGTTATATTTCACACCTGGAATTTATGCTTTATTTCTGTCATTTTTTGTAAAATTTAAGTTTCGAATTAGATAACTCTCATCAACGGCAATAAACATGGCGACAAGGTTTTCAGAAAGGCATATTCTACACGTAGTTCTTGACGTTTTTTATTCATTTTGAGTAATAATCGTACATAATATATACAAAACAATGTATTTTTTTATTTAAAGACTTAGAGTACAGTAAAAACCTTTGTAAATCGGAATTGCATTTGAGAATAAATTAGATACTTTTAGGCAGTTGGTTGCTTAATGCTCTAGGAGCTTTCTGCATGACTTTCACCCTGCATTAAGCTGCCACCTGCCGCTAAGAGCGATATTTATACTACATTGGACGTCCGGTTTAGAGAGGTTTTGCTGTATTTAATTTGAGACGTAGCGTAAAACCTATGATTGCTGAAAGTTCAGAGTGGACTCGTCCGTCATCGTTTAACGATAGAGTTCATTCAGTAGGAACGGTAGTATTTGCGAAAGGATTGTGAATGACAAACAGTGCAGATCCTGATCATAGCACTCCTTTAAGAGCCCTCTGATATGGATCGAAACTGTTTGAAAATGCTAATACAGCCGTTTCTTGCATTCAAAATGACTTTAAACAATGTGTATTTGTGGAATGAAACAGACACAGGGTGGTCTAATGGGAGAATTGATTTTATTTTCATTTTTTAAGAAGACAAGTGCCTGGCTCATTTACGATTAACAGGTGTGAAATGGATGGGAACTGTTCAGGGGGCAGATGATATGGAGATTGTTAACCAATAACCCTGAGTTTGCTGAGCATGTGTGCCTTCGATAGAAAATGCTTTCTGAAGAAACCTTTATCCAATATCTTTTAAAAAAAAACATACATGTAATTGAATGTTCAGACAGGTTGGATCCTGATTAGTTTCCCGACGTCTGGCTGAACCAAAGCTGTTTGCAAATGCCATGTGGCAGTTGGCTTCAGAGACATTTACCGACCTGTCAGTAGTATGCTAACGATGAGACGTTATAGACGAATTCTTGATGACATCTGTATACAGTTTGAAGTCAGACAAGGCGACGAATAAATTGGCATTACATCAGATCCATATTGTGAGATATTTAGATTTTTTTAAGAGAGGTAACATATCCATTTGAAAAAGAACATTTTGTTTGGCCAGATGACAAACTATTTGATATTCATTTTTATTTTTTGAACACAAAATATATTCAATTAAATTAACAGATTACATCCTTATCGTGTTAGTATGACCTGACATGCCTTGCGACAGAATTTACCCCTTATGTGACACTGAGTGACTCGGTGTCTCATCAGAATCCAAACTGCTTGACAATCGGTCAGTAGTAAATCTATAGCATATACTAGTTAAACCATTTCCTCATAGACTGTGTTTTAGACCAAACCTCTTTGAATAAATCTACCGAAAAGAAGCATTTACCGGTGAAAAAGTAAAACAGAATTGTGTAGTTTTTAACCATTGTGATAAATAGAGCATTTGCTCCATAGGATATTTACCACAATGGTTTCAAAACTGACATTTACAGAGGCGCCAAAAGGCGTCAGTAGATTAAACTCTCTGCACTCTACTTTTGCAATTTCTCATAACTTTTACAAATAGTAATTTAAAGGATAAAAAGGAAATTCCGACTGATCCGGCGTCTCACCGGGCTCATAACTGTTTCGCATAGATCTATTAACATTTTTTTAAAACAAAATATTGTAAGAAACCAGTACTTTTATAATTAAAGCTGACGACAGTATTTACAGAGACAACTGCCCATAGTGCAGTAGTTTAATGGATGTCTCACATCCACAGAGCTAAAGTGTTCAATTAAATGTTGGTAATTTATTTCTAATAGATCTCATATATTGATACATTTGTAGGCGGCTTCATAAACTCGTTTTCTATCAAGTTCACACATGTAAAATGTACACCATAAAACAAAGTATGCAATATTTGACAAAAGAAGGCTCAAATGAAAATATCAAATTCTTTCAATATTTCTGCTTATTTCATTTTATTGCACTATTTTATTGTATTTGTTTTATTTCACTCTACCCTGCTTCGTTTTATTATATTTTCTGTCGTTCTGTTTGTATCTATAATGCATACATTTTGTTCAATATGCAAAATAAATATAATAACACCTACACTAGCTTAATTCAGGACAAACGTAATACAGAAAGCTGTCAAACGAACCGTCTGTTTTACTTTTGCTATGTATTAATCAACCGCCTTCTATTACAGGCTATTATGTTTGATCAGTCATTGGTCGCTTAACCATCAATTCCTTGAATATTCATGGATTGATAAAAAACAAACGTAGTGTCGATACACAAGCTCTCGAAAACATTGGGTTTAGTTCGGATTTTATACATGTGAAAATCTTAAAATTCGGACTGAAAACTTTATGAGCTAAATTGCGTTGATGCCAAGAAAGAAATATGCGGGGGGGGGGGGGGGGGGGGGGGGGGCTCAACAGACGGCGGGTAGTGTATTAGACCAATACAAACACTCTTCGGGTATTAATATAAATAATTCACAAAGACGTATTTTGTACTTCCGCTATAAACATACTTTCGAAATAGAAAAATACCTTGATATATTATATGATAGAAACGTTATGTATCTCATGGTAGAAATGGAAGAATAAGGTTTATATCATTAGTCCTATATACCGGCGAGAGCCGAAGGGACTAAAGTTCTAGGTTTAACCTGTCCGTCCATCATTCCGCATCAGTCTTGTCCGGGCTTTTTTTTGAAGCGGTTTGAGATATTAACTTTGTATTTGGTATAAAGATAAATCTAGATGACTTACAGCTTAAGTTCAAATGTCGGTTCGGTTGAATGATATTTTTGCCAGACCTAATGTCCCTGAACTTTTCAATTGTCCGGACTGTTTTTTGGTTGTGGTTTGAAATATTAACCATATGTTTGACATAAAGCTAAATCTAGATGACTTGGGACTTAAGTTAGATATCGGGCTGGTTGAATATTTTATGTCATGGTCCTTGAACTTGATTTGTTTTTGTGAATAGGTACCAAGGGTTTGAACTTTTTAGTTGACACCGAACAAAACATCAAAATTGATTGGCCTTACTGTATTATGAATTTAACAGAGTTATCTCCCTTTTGACTTACAATTTTTGGTAAAAGTTGCCTTTTAAAAAACTACAAGGGATATTGTCATGAGATCAAAAGTTATGCAACCAATGCTGTCAAATGACAACTAAAGGTGGGATTTGAAATCTTTATTTCAAACCTTCAAAGTACTCCCCTTTGACAGATACACAAGTCTCAGTCTTATAACCCAATCAATGAAGGCTTTCTCATAGTCCTTTTCATGTAGGCCTATGTCTCTAAGGAGGTAAAATATGGCGGCTCCTAACTTTGGTGAGCTGTAAATCTTGAGACGAGGGAACAGGAAAACCCATAGGATGACCGGCTAGATCAAGAGAATAGGACTGACGACGGAGGAAAGAGCGAGCCTTAATGTAACCCCTATAGTTTCACGCTTTTCCCAACCATTTTGCCTAACCGCCCATGAGTAGGGTGTGTGCAAAAGTAAATACTTACAATTTATAACTTGGCAAAGTTTTCAGAAAGTTTGGAATGTATACAGTGTGCATTATGGAAAACGTTACTGTTGTTGAAGAGGTATTACGAATACTTCTTCAACAACAGTAACGTTTTTCATAATGCACACTGTATACATTCCAAACTTTCTGAAAGTTTTGCCAAGTTCTAAAATGTAAGTATCGCTGTATATTACTAAGGTATCACTGTATATTATATTAAGATTGTAGAAGTCAATCAATGCTAGAAATGAACACTTAAGTTTATGTTCTAGTTGTTTCATAATCTCATTCGTTATATACATGTATATGAAAAAAGGAATATATTATATTACTTTTTGATTGTTAGTCATAGAAAGAATACTCCCTGTGTACTGGCGAGAGAGGCGTTTACTTTTGATAATAGTTAGTTTAGTCATATTTTATTTTATTTCTATACATGTATTTTACTTGAATACATGTACATATATACATATAAAACAAAGCAAAAAAGCACGCACTGCGCTGTTTTGTTCTGATTTTTATACTCACCTGGCACGAAAATGGCCCTGCCCACCTGGCACGAAAATGGCCCTGCCCCGGGGCTTAACAGTTTTACATATAGACTTATATAGGAAAACCTTTAAAAATCTTAGTCTCTGAAACCACATACCCTATAGCTTAGATATTTGGTAGGAAGCATCACCTATTAGACCTCTACAAAGTGTGTTCAAATTATGACCCCGGGCCAAAATTGGCCCCACCTCGGGGCTTATCTATTTGGTGTTGTTTTTGGTTTTTTTAATATATATATATATATATATATATATATATATATATATATATATATAATTCTGATACCTACTTTCAGTATACCAATTATGATTTATTATATGGCTTATGCGGACCGCTGGATTATGTAGACATTTTTTGGTCTACTTAATAGTTTATGGCATCTGTATGGGTAGTAAACCTAAGTGAAAATTTAATTCCTTATCAAAGTATCTACATTTAAAACCATTATTTATATTTATCAATTTAATTTTGAAGTTCATCTATCCTTTCATGACAAAAAAACAGATTATTTCACCACGGACCTATATTTTAAAGTCTCTTAATACCTACTTTATGTGGACTGCAGAAAATATGGAATAACAACATAAATCGGCTATATATAGATAATCTAAAACTGGTTTCGTAATATTCATCTGATGCTTCAAATATTTATCAATGTTTATTTTAGATTTTTTCAACGGGGGAAAAAATCATTTTTTAGGCTTTAATTTTGAGCAAAATTCATATATATGAAACACCGGGTACCCGGATCTGTACAGATGACTTCCGCTTCGGGAACAATCATGGCGGACAAGTAAAGTGTGGTAAGTTTGTCAAAGAAATAAACTCATTTTGAGCGCCTGCTCAGGATATATCAGATCAGATATTAAATAAATTCCATACATGTTATAGGCTTATAGTTAGGTCCTACAGACCTGTTTACTGCTACGTTTTGGCCGTAGTTTCTACGTTTTGGTATGGAAAACTCGACTGTACTACGATTTAAGAACGAAATTGCTACGGATCTGTTCAATTTGGGAATTTTACTCCCTTTTTGCACTTTTCCAGAATTAAAGTACCTTTCCGCTCAATACAAACATGTATATGTTATTTGAACACTCTATCATTAATCAATTTATTGTGAAAATGACGCAAAATCATCTTTTTCGGCATTAAAAGCGTCATTGGTTACCTGTGACGTAAATATAGGATGTGGTTAATATTATCCATTCAGCGAGCAGCTTTCCCGTTTCTCCTTATCAGATGCTGCAAAGCACATGGCGACGGAAAAAACTGACCATCAATATTTCAATAAAATAATGATATTATAGGATGCACTTGATGAACATAATCATGCCAGAAAGTGTAATCAAGATTGGATTTAGCAGTATTCATGGATCAAAGAGTGTTAGGATAGTAAGTACAAAGCACTCTGCTCGCTATTGTAAGAAAGCCATTGAACGTGAAAGTTGTGTAAAATGGGCGAACTTGGTCCCAGTAAAAAAGTCACAGATAATGTCAATAACTGGTATGGCAAACTGTTTTTCAAGTTACCCCAATTCCCAAATAGATCTCTTCTTCGCCGACTGCTGAAATAACTATACCCCACCCACCTCCAGCCCGATGTTGAATTCTGCATCATGCATGCGAGCCATGTCGCTAAATGTCAAGTCTTGCCCTAACGAACGATCTGCTGATAGGCTTGATAGCAGAACTATTATGGACAATTCAAACCATAGTTTCTCTTTATTTCTATAAATCAAATGAAAATCTATTTCAAAACTTTTCCAAGATGTTTTCTGACTGTCAGATTGCTAAGATTTTTTCTTGTGGAGAGAGAAAGACCTGCATATGTTGCTTTGGTCAAATACCTATGATAACAGTGTTATAGCACAACATAATACTATTAAAACTATGTTGTTAGATCTACAAGAAATTATAAGCTACTTTGTTCCAGTTTGTTGTACTTTTTAATGAGAGTCTGATAATGAGAGTCTAAGACTGTAAAACCATTCACTGATCTTGTTGGACCTTACATTTGGGGGTAGTCTCATTAATGACCCGTAAGACAGCATGCTAATTTTGTGGCAGGTGTCGTCTTACACTCTGCCGTGATATCGTTAAAACCGAAAGTAGCTCGATATCACCATTTAGAGTATACAAATGTGAACTAATTTGGGGGATATGACCTTAAAACCCATTAAGTATTGGCTTAAGATTTCTGCATGAACCATGTATTTGTTTGATAAGTATATAATGCATAAACATTTGCTTGATAAATACACCATTTTACACTTCTTGAAAAAAGAGTTGATACAGATCAGACAACTAGTTTGCTAGATGCCTGATGTATGATAATAAATGCAACATATGATATTGATTCAGCACAGACCATTGTGGCAAAACAATTCCCTGTTTCTTAGGTCATATAGAATTCAGTTAATATCATACATGTGATAACTACCGGATTCTGCGGGAGACTACCGGATTTGAGCCCAACTCCCGCAAGTCCCGGCCGGGAGACGAAATCTCCCGATTTCTGAATAAAAATGATTTTTATTTTTTCCCCACACCATTTTCTATCATTTTTTGTCAATAAGCGCTAGCCAGACGCCTCAAAGAACCAGTGTTGTTGACTTATTTACTGCCCTGTTTATCATAGCAGGCACAGCGCCGTGTCCCTTTTGTAGTACGTCGCCATGTTGCCCCTTATCAAAGACCACCGCAGCATGCCCTAAATACCATGCTTTGTAATTGTGGCCCCAGTAAAAGGGATTAAATGGTCAGCAAACTCAGCATGGTGTGTTATTTACCTTGGCATGTGTGTATTCCGTAACATCAACATTTGTGTATGCATATATGTCTCTGGTGTATTACACTGTCGTCATTACATGCTTTTTTCTTCACGGTCAGGTTCTACTAAATTTCTGTTGAAGACGATCTTATTTTCTGAGACTAAACATCTAGATAGTTACTTTATTAAATTAATTTAGGTTCTAAGTTTATTAATAGATGTCCACATGGCATAACTGTAATGAAAATGTGCTTTTATCAGAAAAAATAAAATTAAAAAAATTGGTTGCCTCAAACCACGGATTTTTCGAACGGTGAAATGTGTCATTTTATAGAGGCAAACACAAACATTGTTTTCCACAGACATTTGGTAACATATTCAAAAGAAATTGTGTTTGTATTGAGTATAGAATGTATGGATGTCAAATACACAAAATTTGGTGAGATAGGAAGCACTTTTCAAACCAAAAATGAAACTACAAAATGCAAAGATAGTGTACTAGTGTTTGGATAGTACCATATTTCGGACAGAAAGTGACAAATGTATTATGTTTATTTCAGAATATAAATTTCTGAATATATTTCATTACAAAACTGAATTAAAATAATAAAAACAATAATGTCAATAATAATATAAGAATGAGAATAATGTAAATAATGATAGTAAAAATAATGATAATAAACACATGTCTATCAATTGGCCAGTTAAAATAATAAACACAAGTCTATCCATTGGCTAGAATGGAATGGAATAGAAAGAAATGGTAATTAGAAGAGAGTATATGGAAATAGATAATAGCACACACACAAAAAAAAATTAGAATAGAAATGAATAGTAATTAGAATAGATTATATGAGCACAGAATAGATAATGGAATAGAATGGAATGAAACACAAAGGAATTAGAATAGATAAGAGAATGGGATGGAATGGAATAGAAAGGAATGGGAAATAGAGTAGATGTTGATGGATGTAGAACAGAGAATAGTACAGAATAGAATAAGGAATAGGATATAAAATAGAATTAATACAAACTAAATTACACAGATGTAATTTACTAGATAGGCAAAAAAAATGCCCTAGTACTTAAGATGGTTTGTCGCGCATAAAAGTGCTTTTATCATACCTCCTCCTTTCAAACCAGGTGTGTGTGTGTGTGTGTGTGTGTGGGGGGGGGGGGGGGTTGTTCTTTTCTTGCAGATATTTATGTAATATAAATATAGGTCTCTGGCCTATTATATCATCAAATAACCATCCGCATAAATCTCCCTCTTTGACACCCAATCTCCCTCATTTGAAAAGCTAATCTCCCTCTTTGCCTCGAAAAAATTATCACATGTATGTAATATTCATGAAGGCATACATTTTTAAAAAAAAAATAATATTCATGAAGCAAAGGATTCAATTTTCAAGTTATATCACTTGAGAATTTGTTTGTCACATAATGATTACATGTTGACGTAGCAATGTATTTCCACGGGACCCATATCAGATAGGTTCCTCAGGAACTGAACTGATCAGGATCAGCACTATTTGCTATATGGATAATTTATTTTTCTGCAGTGTCTTAACTCTTTGTATTCTTCTTTTGAATATATATATATATATATATATATACTTATGCAGGAGGATAAGTATAAACAATTAGCAGAACAAGAGATAAGTAAAAGGTCTACATATGTTTTAATGATGCAAACTATATAAAACGTTAAAACTTCTGATGGACATCCAAAAACTACTGAAAGTCCCTTTGAAAACTACTGATACAGCATACAAGGGGTCTATAAACAGGTCTGCTAGGACATACATTAATTTTTAAAAGTTACATTGCCGTTACAGGCGGGAGAGAATTGCAGTATTGAGAATCGAATGTCCGATTATTCAACCACCATCATACAAGTTCGCTGTGATCGTGCTACTTCATAACTGCAGAATTTAAGATTCGAAAGATTATCTAGTAATTTTATGTAGCTTTGTCTTATTTACTGGTATTTCGTATGTCAGGTCTATCGTCCTAGCTGGGAAGTTTCGCCCTACATAATTTCCAGCTGGATCGTTAGACGTTACTTATGACTATCACATATGTTTTGTAAATCTAAAGTTATATATATGAAATTGGTCTGTTATAGAAAAGCTTGACTAGAAAAATCTTTACATCAACAGATAAATTACAAAATTTAATGTGATAAAATCAAACTTCAAATGAAATTCATTGACCCATTCCGGTGACCTTAACCCTTCTCTTGCTGAATTTTAAAAATCATCCCATGCCCTGTTGTATAATAACATATATCTTCACTGTGTACAAGTATTTCACTGTGCAATCACTGCTGTGGAGTGCACTGGTTGCACAATCAACTTATAAAAAGTGCAGACCCTGATGAAACGGCTCCTGCAGGAGCTGTCTCATCTGGGTCTTCACTCTTTACAGGTAGGTATATTGCCACGAATAGCAAGCGAAGGGTTAAAACCTTTTCCCCCACTCTAGTCTCTACAAATAAATACAATCTAAATAAGATTTCTTAACCTTAGTGGTTACTGTTTACACATTCTCTTTAAAATATTGCAGCATTGGAAATATTTCAGCTAAAGGCAGGACTGTAAAAGGCATGCAGGCTCATTGAAGGTAATATTCTAAGCTAGAGGTTTTGATTCCTTACTTCAATGTGTGTGTATACATGTAAGCCTTATTGCATCACAATTTTTGAGTATGACGTCACCAATATTATGGAGCGGTATTTGGGTCAAAATTACAGTTCTCAGAAGCTACACGCCTTATTCTACATGCTTCATTCTTTATTCTTCATTCTATATTCTTAATTCTTATCGCTTTACGCTAAATGTTTCAACTCAAATTATTTCGAAACTAACTCACCAAATACTAACTCTACTTGATTTGTCTCATTCTATATTCTTCATTCTATATTCTTAATTCTTAATTCTTATCGCTAAATGTTTCAACTCAAATTATTACGAAACTAACTCACCAAATACTAGCTCTACCTTATCTCAACCCACCAAATACATTTGTACTAGCTCTACTTGATCTCAGAAGCTAACCGCCTTATTCTACATGCCTCATTCTAAGTTCTTAATTCTTATCGCTAAATGTTTCAACTCAAATTATTACGAAATTTACTTACAAAATACTATATTTTCACGAGTGGCGAGGGTTATGTTGTATGACGTCATTTTGAAACTAAAAGGAAACTGTGTTGGCATTACTGTGCGTCATCTTTACGTCATAAGTCATATAAGCGCGTCATAATGATAAGTCTCCCTGTCCAAATAAAAAACCCCAAAGCAGATCAAGTTAGTAACGTATTGCACTGCAAACCCATGTACTACATACACGTTCACAGTGTTCCCGTTTACGGCGTAATCATATCTAAATACGCACCGAAAATCGTTGGAACGCAAAATAGTCAAGTACGTTGCGTCCATGGGACGCAAGATCAATGATCGAAATTTTACCGATTTAAATGAATCCAGGTAAAATAACAACTGAAACTCGGTCTTACATCAATCCGGATCAATAAACAAAGTGATTCTCACTCCCTTTTCTTGACATTTTTTCCGAAATTGCAACGCATCTATTAATATCGAGTCCTGGGTTATTCCAGGTACGTAGGAGGGCACCTGCATTGACTGGTTACGATTTCCACCCTAATGTCAACATCTAAAATTATGTAATTCCACGAGAACCGTTCTGTCGCTTAGTAAATGACATTGGGTGCTGAAAAAAGATGGCGTCTACTAGTAAAAAGTTGAATACTCCAGGAACTTTAAAGCGTTATGGGTGCAAGATCGAGAGTTTAAAGACTTGTAAGTAAACGATTTTAGCCCTGAAAACAATAGAATTACCATGTGATGCTTTGTATGCACTGAAAATGAAGTGAAAACTGCTTTTACGTACCAGCGGATACAGTGATTCTCAGCTCAGTTCACTATGCTCGTCGTCGTGCACTTCAAATCAAAGCATCAAGAAATACCTTATTATACAGTGCGTGTATCACTTATCTTTTTGATGTTAAATGATACATCAGTGTAAGTCTTAAATAATTTTACCCCTTTACATTTACTGAGGCAAAAAATCACCATTACAGAAACAGGAGTGAAATTATCTGGGACTCAGTTGTATTTGCCTGGGACGCAACTTTTGCTGATGCCCTGGGTCCCAGGGACTCGGTAAAATTCAATCCTAATGAGAACACTGCGTTCATAAGCAATAGTAATTCAAAAACGGTGGTAAATGCACGTCTTTCTTTGTTATCATGTCGAATTACAACACGCTCTTATCCTTACGACGAATATGTGTCTTAAGGTGTCAAAATAAGGGATTTTACTCTACATATAAACAGAGGTGTCAAATCCAGTATTTTAGCAAATAACATTTGGGCGTTTCGAGAAAGAAAACACGCTAATATTTGGTTTGTTTATATAGAATCTATGCTTTTTGTATGAATGAATTGGTAATAACGAATGGTATCTGTAACCCTTTCCCTCATATGACCGACTTTTGACTCCTGCAAACAGAGCAGACCCATATCAGACGGCTCCTATAGGAGCCGTTTGACCTGGGTCTACTCTGTTTGATTATGAAACAATGTAGATCTGATTCTAATGTTTCTACCACTTGTTCGTGGTGCCTTGATAAAATACATCTAGGATCTAGATCTACATGTAATTCATATTCTAAAATTCATGATTTTTTACATGAATAGATGGGGGGAAAGTGTCAACCTTTACCATACTAGATCTATGAGTGAATCCAAGAATGATTTTGCATGCAGTTTGGATCTAGATCAGACACTGGGTGGTTCAGTGCGGCATCAGTATTCAAGCTGATTGACACTCGAGTGCATATAGTGAAGAAAGAATATAAAATGTCTGATCGAGGTCTGCTCTGTTTGCTTATGAAATGGTTAGATCTGATTCTACAGTTTCTGCCATGGCTAAAAGTCCATGTGTTCGCATCAGTCATTTTAAACACTATTCTAATTGATTTTCATGATATCATAATTTCCTATATGAATATTCAATAGGTACAGGGTTAATCGGAGAGCTATCACCGGTGCTTGATTGCCTGTATACAGTTTGTGCACAGCTAGCAGTTCTGTACAAATAATTATAATTCTTAGTTAAAATTAATGCAGGACGAAAGTTATAAACAGCAGCCTTCTAATCAGGATCTACCCGTCTACGCCAGACGTTAAATTCAGTATAAATATCATTCTTGGAGACAGGTATCAGTTTAAGGTTGGGTGAAATTCATGCAGACAGCTCCTCTAGGAGCTGTCTGCATGAGAGGGTTTACTGCACTATCAGGTAAAGGGTTAACATCCATCTTTCAAGTCTGAATTTACACAGTGGAACATCAGTTTTTAACTATAGAGTTCACTCAGTGTGAGAGGCTTACACCTGCTAGAACTTTTTGAATGACAGACTGCATATCCTGATCACAATGCTCCTTTAGGAGTCCTCTGATCTGGGTCTACACTGCGTGTATATGTCCAATGTAATAAGCTCGCGTGGATGTATGTATTACCCCTTCCCCTCAAATAACCGCCTTTTAGGCCCGTGCAAACATAGTAGAACCATATCAGACGGCTCCTAAGGAAGCCGTCTGAACAGGGTCCAATTTGTTTGCTTATGGAAATATAACTGCTTATTCTGCAGTTTCTATCCATTACCAATCAAGAGTGTGTTTGTGAAACACTTATACCCCCGACCTTTGACCCTGAATGGTGACATTGACCTTTTACCCATGGACCAGGAAGTTGAACGCGACATATCGTCTTTTTGTGGTGAACATTTATGCCAGGTTATTTTGAAATCAATTCACAGAAAAAAAATACAGAAGGGACGCGAAATTTGGGATGGACAGATGGAGGGACAGACAGACAGGCGGATGGAAAGACAGACGGAAGGACGGACAATGCGATTACTATATGCCCGCCGTTGGGGGACATAAAAAAATCATGTGTCTATATATCATTGTTAAAATCAGCTAATACATATTCATGGTAGCATTATTTTTACATGAATATTCTACAGGGAAGGATTAAACTTCAATATTAATAATTAGAGTCGGTACCGTTTACCGATTTGCAATTCAGACTTTGGAAATATAGTCATGAAGCATTAAGCGTTCACAACTAACATTCCACAAGAAAAAATATGTGTCGCTGCAGTGATTTGAACCACCAACCATCAATACCAAAACTGTTACCGGCAACTGCCAGCCGTTTAACGTTGTCATCGCGTAGTGTAGCTAGAGCTAGTATTTGGTGAGTTAGTTGCGTAATAATTTGAGTTGAAACATTTACCGTTTAGCGATTGGAATTAAGAATATAGAATGAAGAATATAGAATGAAGAATAAAGAATGAGGCATTTAGAATAAGGCGGCTAGCTTCTGAGATTGCGAATGAAATATAAGATTTTTTAAAAAAGACAATTAAAATAGAAGTTTAAATAGATAAATTGTATTTAACAACATCGAAATGAGTATCTAAATTAACAAATAGCACGTAGATAACAGTATTCGCTTAGTAAAATCATAACTATAATTTTGACCCAAATACCGCTCCATACAATATATGTGTAAATATCATTCTCAATGTGTAGGATTGCTTCTAGAACTTCAGAATTGTGTAGATTTAAAACCATTGTGATAAATAGAGCATTTACTCCTATGGAGCAAATGCTCTATTTATCACAATGGTTTCATAAAGTGACTATTATACCTCTTTGAATAAATCTACTGATAAGGAGCATTAATTAGAGAAAAGGAAAATTTCAGAATTGTGTAGATTTGAAACCATGGTGATGAAAAGAGCATTTACGCCTATGGAGCAAATGCTCTATTTATCACAAAGGCTTTTTTCAGATCCTACCTCTTTGAATAAATCTACTGATAAGGAGCATTAATTATAGAAAAGGAAAATTTCAGAATTGTGTAGATTTGAAACCATTGTGACAAATAGAATATTTACTTCTATGGAGCTTGTGCTCTATTTATCACAATGGTTAGCAAATGCTCTATTTATCACAAAGGCTTTTTTCAGATCCTACATCTTTGAATAAATCTACTGATAAAGAGCATTAATTAGAGAAAAGGAAAATTTCAGAATTGTATAGATTTCAAACCATTGTGATAAATAGAGCATTAATTTTGCTCCATAGGAGTAAATTAACTCATATACAAACGACATATAAAGTAACATACTGGTATGTGTCAGATCAGAATCCAAACTGTGTGCTTATTTTGGTCAAGTCATTCTAAGCAGTGATAGGGTTGTCATCTGTTAGAAATGTTGTCTGCTTATTCAAAGAGGTAAATCTGGGTCTACTCTGTTTGCAAATGCGTGAAAACATGTTTATATGAGGAAAAGGGTTAATTAGAGAAAAGGAAAATTTCAGAATTGTTTAGATTTGAAACCATTGTGATAAATAGTGCATTTACTCCTATGGAGCAAATGCTCTATTTCTCACAAAGGCAAATGCTCTATTTATCACAATGGTTTCATAAAGTGACTATTATACCTCTTTGAATAAATCTACTGATAAGGAGCATTAATTAGAGAAAAGGAAAATTTCAGAATTGTGTAGATTTGAAACCATTGTGATAGATTAGAGCATTTACTCTTATGGAGCAAATGCTCTATTTATCACAAAGACTTTTTTCAGATCCTACCTTTTTGAATAAATCTACTGATAAGGAGCATTAATTATAGAAAAGGAACATTTACACCTATGGAGCAAATGCTCTATTTATCACAAAGGCTTTTTTCAGATCCTACCGCTTTGAATAAATCTACTGATAAGGAGCATTAATTATAGAAAAGGAAAATTTCAGAATTGTGTAGATTTGAAACCTTTGTGATAAATAGAACATTTACTCCTATGGAACAAATGCTCTATTTATCACAATGGTTAGCAAATGCTCTATTTATCACAAAGGCTTTTTTCAGATCCTACCTCTTTGAATAAATCTACTGATAAGGAGCATTAATTAGAGAAGATGAAAATTTCAGAATTGTGTAGATTTCAAACCATTGTGATAAATAGAGCATTTGCTCTATAGGAGTAAATTAACTCATATACCTACAAACCACATATAAAGTTACATACCGGTATGTGTCAGATCTGAGTTTAAACTGTGTGCTAATTTCGGTCAAGTCATGCTAAGCAGTGATAGGGTTGTCATCTGTTAGAAATGTAATCTGCTTATTCAAAGAGGTAAATCTGGGTCTACTCTGCAAATGCGTGAAAACATGTTTATATGAGGAAAAGGGTTAAATAGAGAAAAGGAAAATTTCAGAATTTTGTAGATTTGAAACTATTGTGATAAATAGTGCATTTACTCTTATGGAGCAAATGCTCTATTTATCACTAAGGTAAATGCTCTATTTATCACAATGGTTATTATCACCAGTTATTGTTAACAAGTTTTAATTTTCCATTTCCATAACAATTCCGTTTGTATAAATTGTTGAAATCGCAATTTTTATACAATTTCTGCTTTGAAACAATCATCAGTACTCTAATTCTGAAGGTGTTCGAAACGTCCCGATGTGAACTGGTTTTGTTACGAAATGTACTCTACAAGAGTTGTCGTTCGTTTCTAAATACGCAATATATCAAGGAGTTGTTAGGTTATGCGTAGTAATATTTAATGGAAAATGAAACTTTTCCACATATGTTTTGTGCGAAATATGCTTTCCAAGTTAACGGTCGGTAAACGTTCGGTATTTGACTTAGAAAATATTTATAATAAAGCAAATCATCCCAGAAAGCTTGCCATTATAATCATACAGAGAAAGGGTCAAATAACACCCCACAAAACAGGTGTCCAGTTTTGTTTAGAAACGTACATGTAGTTAAAACTTTAAAAATCTTTCCCTCTGGTGAGCGATTTCAGTGCCATCATGGCCCTCTTGTTTCAAATTTATTGAAACTTTACTTTATTTACTCTGATATCTGAACCTGTTCATCTGTAATATTTTTTTTCAATCCCAGTGTCTGTTACCAGTGTTATTACCTTTTTGACATTTTTCCTGGTACATGTACATGTATATGAATACGTTTGGGGGGGGGTCCCTAATATAGATGATTTTGCAGACAGAGTAGACCCAGATCAGTTGAGAATTTCACCATTTCATGTGACAATTTTGCATTAAATCAATTGTTCAATGTGTTACAGTAATACTTGTTAATCTTTTACATTATAGAAACCTTTTCATGCCTTTTTGAATTTTGTAGATCAATTGTACAGTTTCTACCATGGCTCAAAAATCTGTGTTCATATGCCATTTGAAAACTCAGCTTAAAAATGTTCACGGTGTCATTATTTCTTGCATAAATATTCATTATAAATGTTAACATGTGTTTGGTTTATTGTATAACCCCTCAGAAAGCTGGAAGACAGTCTTGGTCCGTTTTCTGTTCCTTCTTTATTCCTATTTAACCCTTTCCGTGTTAAATATTCATGTATGAAATATTTACATCATGAATTTTAATTAGCTGAACAGTGCTTTGGTATTGGTAGAGACTGTGGAGGCAGATTTTATTATAATTCCGTAAGCAGACAGAGCAGATCCTGATTAGTTCTGTGATTGCTCATTATTTCAGACTGACCTGGGGGTCAATGGAAGCCGGTAAGCAGCACGATGCCAGTGATGAAGTCACTGACCGGCATAGGACAAGGCTCACAAAAAGGTACCCTATACAGCTGGACTGAGCTAGATTTGAATTTATCAACACATTCTCAGGCTGGAGACACAGCAGGTTTCTCAGACATGTTTGTTTGGGTCCCGGGTCTGCATTTACCACAAATGCATGGGTCCTAGCTACTTCCAATGTACTTTGGTCCTCTACTCTAGCTTCTCTACCAGGATGGCAAATTCCATTAGCAAACAGAGCAGACCCTCATCCTATAGGAGCCGTCTGATCTGGGTCTACTCTGTTTGAAAATGCGTGAAAACATGTGTATATGAAGGAAAGGGTTAAAATCATTTAAAAACAATGAACTTTCATAATTGAAGCAGACGAAAAGTTTTGCAGGCGATAATTACTTACGAGTACAAACAAAATATAGATCTGATTCTGTATTTTCTGAAAATACCACAAAATTATTTGTTCAAATTCCATTATCAGATAATAGATATTCATTGTGTCAATATTTCTTACATTAATATTCATTAGGTAAAGGAACGATCCTTTCGAAAGCCTAAGGAGAGATTGTGAGAACTACAGTAAAAACTCTCTATAACCGCCACTACAGTAAAACCTCTATAACGGCCATTAAATTGTGTTAATTAGTTGGTATTAAGGGCAGGTGGCTGCTTAAAGCACTTGGTGAAAGTAAAACAGAACGGTTCTATGGGAGCGTTCTGTTTTACTTTCACCTTGCTTTAAGCAGCCACCTGTCTTTAACACACAATACTTGATGTAATTTAGTGGCCGTTATAGAGAGGTTTTACTTTACTGTATAAAATGTATAGCTGTAGATGGTATACCCTCATCTGGGTTTGATTTAATGTGTGACACTCTGTGTGTGTGTGTTTTGAAAAGAAGTATCTACTCATAGAATTGATCTGGACAACATTCTCTGCCAAATTACTCGTCTTAATTAACACAAAAGAAATAATGACTCATCATGATTAGCTCATGTTTTATAATGGCATAACACAGGTCTGCAGTTTTGACCATGGCACAATATGTAGAATCATATCAGTTATTCCACAAGCAAACAGAGTCGACGCAGATCAAACAACTTGTACAAGAGCTGTCTGATCTATGTCTATTCTGTTTGCAAATACCCTTTGGTTGGGTATACATTGTGCCAGTTTTTCACTTTTGTTCACTCCATTGTCTATGTGAAGATTTTTTTTTTGTATTCCATTCCTTTGCAGAGAGAGATGACAAGGACAACACATGGTATTCAATCTTCCCGATAGAGAACCAAGAGCTGATCTATGGAAACTGGGAGGATGCCATCATCTGGGACACTGAGGTAAGGGCTTTCAAATGTATGGGTACCAAGAACTTCATTTCTTTCACAGACACATGTGTTTGAGAAAAAAATGTGTTTTTCATGTAAGATCATGTGTGTATGAATTCATTCAAAGGCAGTCTCAATGTTTAGGATATGTGTCATAAGTGCCTGTGCTGTGTGGCTTCATATCGGTTTTGATAAATTTAATTCTGACAAGCTTATGAATAGAATGGTCAGGTGAGAATTTCACCATTTGACAATTTTTGCATTCAATTATTTGTTCAGTGTGTTACATGATCTAGAAGCTCAGGGTGAGCTTTTGTGATCGCCTGGTGTCCGTCGTCTGTCGGCGCGCGTCGTGCGTTGTTATTCGTCAACAATTTGAACCTTTAAAATTCTTCTCCTCTGAATCTACAGGGGTCTTAGCTTTCATCTTCGGCACATAGCATCATCTGTAGGTCCTCTACAAAAGTTACATAAATTATGTCTCTGGGGTCAAAATTGGCTCCGCCCCAGGGGTGCATTGTTTTATATAGAAACATATAGTGAAAACTTTGAAAATCTTCTCCTCTGATTGTCTGGTGAGCGCTTCAGGGCCATTCTGGCCCTCTTGTTTTCTGTTAAAAGGATATCAATAAAACTTCCCACACATATTTTATTGAACAAATTCAGAAGCTGAGTTGATTTTGAAGTTCATTCAAATTGTTGCTACAGAGTTATGGCCCTTGCACTTTACCTAAATCTGCAAAAATGAGGACGGCCATAACATTTTATTGAATAAGATATTCACTTCATTTTTTAGCTCGTCTGTTTCGAAGAAACCAGGAGCTATTATCGTAACTCTGCAACCATGTTGTTGTTGTTGTCATTGTCGTCGTTGTCGTCTGAAATCTTAACATTGACCATAACTTCTTCAATTTTTCATTTGCAACCTTCATTTTTGGCTCGTCTGTTTCGAAGAAATCACGAGCTATTGTTGTAACTTGGGCATCCGCATCGATTTTGTCGTTGTCCTCCGAAATCTTAACATTGACCATAACTCGAAAAGTATAAGAGGTATCAACATGAAACTTCATAGGTTAGTAGATCTCATTGAAGGGAAGGCCCCTACATAAGAACCATAAATTTTGGAGTTATTGCCCTTTATATTTTTTGACAATGACGACAGACAAGCGCTTGCACACGCTTGCGGTGCTCTTGTTGGTATGCATGTTCATCTTGACAAGGCCTATCCACACATACCTAAATGATAACAGACGAGCATTCGCATCCGCTTGCGGTGCTCTTGCCATGGAGAAATGATTCTAAACGACTTGGCATAGAATCTTCAAACTTGCTGTGGTGGTTGGTCATGACAAGTAGATGACCTATTATTTTGTGGTCACTAGGTCAAAGGTCAAGGTCACAATGACCTAAAATGGTGAAATAGTTTCCAATCAATAACTGCTCAAGGGTTTGGCTTGGGATCTTCAAACTTGCTGTGGTGGTTGGTCATGACCACTAGATGACCCCTAATGTTTTTGAGGTCATAGGTCAAGGTCACCATGACTTTAACTGGTTAAATGGTTTCCGATCAATAACTGCCCAAGGGTTTAGCATAGAATCTTTAAACTTGCTGTGGTGGTTGGTCATGACCACTGGATGACCCCTATTGTCTTTGAGGTCACTAGGTCAAAGGTCAAGGTCACAATGGTTTCTGATCAATAACTGCTCGAGGGTTTGGCTTAGAATCTTCAGATTTCCTTAGGTGGTTGGTCATGACAACTAGATGAGCCCTGTTGTTTTGTAGCTCACTAGGTCAAAGGTCAAGGTCACCATGACCTTACTTTGTGAAATGTTTTCAGATCAATAAATGATCAGTGGTTTGGCTTAGGATCTTCAAACTTGCTGCGGTAGTTGGTCATGACCACTGGATGACCCCTATTGTATTTTAAGGTCACTAGGTCAAAGGTCAAGGTCACTATGACTTTAACTGGTAAAATGGTTTCTGATCCACAGGGGTGTGGAAATTTCATTTTTTTCTACTTGTCCTCGGACTAGTGAAATAAAAAAACTTGGTTGTCCACGGCATAATTCAACTTGTCCCAATTTATGCATCTTTTTCAGTAACTTGAGGAATTTCCATGATGTAGTGGTAGAGTGCAGGACCTACTGTCTGAGATGCACACATCTGATTTTTCTGAGGCCAAAAATATACTACAATGTACAGATTACAAACTATGACCTACAGATAAGAGGTCCTGTACTCTTATTACTACATGCAAAATATACAAACTTAAATTGAAACTTTCAGTATTTAATGAAAATTCAAAGTGAAACTATTTCTCAAGGTTCTAAAGAGTACCCACACCAAAGGTGTTGGTAAATTTGGTTGAAAACAAATGTCTTCCAAGTCGGGCACAGTGAAATTAAAAATCTGAGTAATAAGTGTATCATGCCTTTCAACACATTTGCCTTTCTACATTACTGATGGAGTATCGGCGACTAGGGGATATAAACAGCAGACATGACAAAATACAGTTTGACTTTCGTCTTCTCCTCGTAACCATTTGAAATCAGCAAAGATCGTTTACACTAATCAGCAAAGATTGTTTACACTTGTTTTTATTATAGGTATTGTCCCTTTCATTCTTTGTTTTTCGCTTTTGGCCCTTGTCATCGGCTACCGTCTTTTCTAACAAGAAACGAGTCCATCGTCTGCTTAAACTATCAATTTTGTAATATGTTTACAGTGGAATCGGACATGACGTACTTTTTAGGATTGGGCTAAAAAACGGACAACATCTTACTCTGAATGGTCTCAACATAATACGGACCTTGTTACTAAAGACTACGCTCGCGTGTTTAAATTTCGGATAATTAAAATAAGCTCTTGTTTATTATTTCAGACTGAGTTTAACTGCTACGAGAAATTTGGCGTGCTTTGATCAAGTTTAGAAATAAATTTTGAAATACCCGTAGTTTTGTAGTGCCACAACTGTTATTCTTAATCCGTTATTCGGCAGCTTATTTATTGAACCCATTTCTTTTATCCACTGGTACCGGGACGCTGGTACCCGATTGTTACAGCGAATGAAATGAATGTTTGTTGTTGCTGATAACCATACCAGTAGAGTAAATGGTAAATAAACGTTAGAATTTGCGAATTATCTCAATTTCTTTGGATTTTTAAGCGCTTTTTGGTCAGATTTGAAGGCATATCTAAGTTTCCAAGATAATAATATCCCGAATCTTTACTTGTCCGCGGACAATTGAACTGCAAAAACCAATTTGCCCGGGGCCCCAAATGTACGAGACGGACGAGTCGGACATGGGATTTCCGCACCCCTGATCCATAACTGCTCAAGGGTTTGACTTAAGATCTTCAAATTTGCTTAGGTCATGTGAACTAGATGAGCCTGTTGTTTTTGAGGTCAGTAGGTCAAAGGTCAAAATGACTACAAAAGTTATGTAAATTATGGCCCCTGGGTCAAAATTGGTCCAGCCCCAGGGGTGGGCAGTTTTCGATAGAAACAAATAGTGAAATCTTTTAAAATCTCCTTCTCTGAAACTGGAAGGCTAGCAGCTTTCATATTTGGCACATAGCATCATGTTCAGGTCGTCTGCAGAAGTTATATAAATTATGACCCTTGGGTCAAAATTGGCCCTGCCACAGGGATAGGCAGTTTTCAATAGAAACATATCGAGAAAACTTTGAAAATCTTCTTCTCTGAAACTGGAAGATTAATCTCAGCTTTCATATTTGGCTTATAGCATCATGTTCAGGTCCCCTACAAGTTTTTCTTAATTATTCCTCTGGGGTCAAAATTGGCCCATCCCAGGGCCGGCTAGTTTTCTATAGAAACATATAGCGAAAACTTTGAAAATCTTCTCTGATTGTCTGGTGAGCGCTTCAGGGCCATTCTGGCCCTCTTGTTTTCTGTTAAAAGGATATCAATAAAACTTCCCACACATATTTTATTGAACAAAATCAGAAGCTGAGTTGATTTTGCACTTTACCTAAATCTGCAAAAATGAGGATGGCCATAACATTTTATTGAATAAGATATTCACTTCATTTTTTAGCTTATCTGTTTCAAAGAAACCAGGAGCTATTATCGTAACTCTAAATGATAACAGACGAGCATTCGCACCCGCTTGCGGTGCTCTTGTTATACCACCCTTTTGAAAAAATGGAGGTATATTGCTTTGCACATATCGGTAGGTCGGTAGATCGATGGTTTCCGAACAATAACTAATAAACGACTTGGCATAGAATCTTCAAACTTGCTGTGGTGGTTGGTCATGACCACTAGATGACCCCTATCGTTTTTGAGGTCATAGGTCAAGGTCACCATGACTTCAACTGGTTAAATGGTTTCCGATCAATAACTGCTCAAGGGTTTAGCTTAGGATCTTCAAACTTGCTGTGGTGGTTGGTCATGACCACTGGATGACCCCTTTTGTTGTTTAAGGTCACTAGGTCAAGGGTTAAGGTCACTATGACTTTAACTGGTTAAATGGTTTCCGATCAATAACTGCTCAAGGGTTTAGCATAGAATCTTCAAACTTGCTGTGGTCATTGGTCATGACCACTGGATGACCCCTATTGTTTTTGAGGTCACTAGGTCAAGGTCACCATGACCTTAACTGGTAAAATGGTTTCTGATCAATAACTGCTCACGGGTTTGGCTTAGAATCTTCAGATTTCTTTAGGTGATTGGTCATGACAACCAGATGAGCCCTGTTGTTTTTTAGCTCACTAGGTCAAAGGTCAAGGTCGCCATGACCTTAACTTGTGAAATGTTTTCAGATCAATAAATGATCAGTGGTTTGGCTTAGGATCTTCAAACTTGCTGCAGTAGTTGGTCATGACCACTAGATGACCCCTTTCGTTGTTTAAGGTCACTAGGTCAAAGGTCAAGGTCACTGACTTTAACTGGTAAAATGGTTTCTGATCCATAACTGCTCAAGGGTTTGACTTAAGATCTTCAAATTTGCTTAGGTGGTTGGTCATGACAACTAGATGAGCACTGTTTTTGAGGTCACTAGGTCAAAGGTCAAGGTCACCATGACCTTTACTGGTGAAATGGTTTGCGATCAATAACTGCTCAAGGGCTTGGCTTAGGATCTTCTAACTTGCTGTGGTGGTTGGTAAAGACAACTAGATGAGCCCTGTTGTTTTTGAGATCACTAGGTCAAAGGTCAAGGTCACCATGACCTTAAATGGTGAAATGGTTTGTGATCAATAACTGCTCAAAGGTTTGGCTTAGGATCTTCAAACTTGCTGTGGTGGTTGGTCATGACCACTAGATGACCCCTTTTGTTTTTTAGGTCCCTAGGTCAAAGGTCAAGGTCACCATGACCTTAACTGGTAAAATAGTTTCCAATCAATAACTACTCAAGGGTTTGGCTTAGGATCTTCAAACCTGCTGTGGTAGTTGGTCATGACAACTAGATGACCCCGATTGATTTTGAGGTCACTAGGTCAAAGGTCAAGGTCATCATGACCTAAATTTATGAAATGGTTTTCAATTAATAACTGCTCAATGGTTTGGTTTGGGATCTTCAAACTTGCTGTGGTAGTTGGTTGTGACCACTAGATGACACCTATAGTTGTTGAGGTCACTAGGTCAAAGGTCAAGGTTTCCATGACCTTAACTTGTGAAATATTTTCAGATCAATAAATGATCAGTGGTTTGGCTTAGGATCTTCAAAGTTGCTTAGGTGATTAGTCATGACCACTAGATGACCTCTATAGTTGAGGTCACTAGATCAAAGGTCAGGGGATCTGGGGATATACATGTTTTACAAACATGTCTTGTTTTATATAATATCACTTTCAGATCTGAAGTGCAATTTAGAAAATGTCAACACTTATAAGGCATAGAAAGTTTGAAAATAGGCGTATCATGTACCATACGTGGTACTTGTTTTTGCTTTGACAAAAAGTTAGAATCAGATCTATATCATGTCAAAAGCAAAGAGAACAGACGATGATCAGTCAACTCAAAGATTGGAGCCTTCTGATCTGAGTCTACTGTATTTGTAAATGTGTGAAAAAATGTTGCTATGGAACAAATGCTCAATTTATCGCAATTGTTCAAAGAATTGTCCTTTACAGAGGCGTAGAAAGGCATATTTATGGATGAAAGGGTTAATAAATGTTCATAAACTAAATAGTCAGAAGTGATTATAGAATTTCATATACATGGACTAGGCTAGTATATGCTTGAATTATAAATATTTTTCAGTATGGATACTGATGATTGGTTTGGGGATGTATGCCAAATGATAGATGATGCATAACCATCTGACAGCAATGCAGTTATATACATTTTAAGGTGTTTGACAGCACAACTAATTTACAGCAAGGGGATGAAATTGTTTACGCTTATGATGATGCAAGCCACATGGTGGAGAAGAAAGGTAAATAATTATACAATTTTACCATAGCATTTCTCTCATTTGCATTTCTTAAAGATACTGGATCTGTGTAGAACTGGTTGTGATGGCACCCGAAGGAAAATTCTTTAAACATCTCCAAAACAGTGGCCAGAACTGAAAGATATTTGACAGAAAAACTGTTCCTGTGACGCTTTCCAAAACAGTTTGTCCAATTGGAATGGTATTTTGAAGGAGTAGTTGCCTCATGACCCTTTATCAAAATTTGCTTAAGTTATGCTGATACATACCAGGGACCGGGCTAAACTTAGAAAACTAAAATTCTTCTCAAAAACTGGTGGTTCAGTTTGAATGGTATTTCGTAGGAATAGCGTTTTATAATCTCTCTACCAAAATTACTAAAATCAAGTACCACAAAAGGTAAGAGTTGTCCTTCAAATCTATACATCGGTCTACCTAAGCCTTATGTCGCATTTTGAGTATATACATTGGTATGTGCATTTGGATTTTTCATGTAAGGAAGCATTTAAGCTGGCTCGAGATAGGTCGGTGGTTCTACCCGGATGTTCTGTGCTCGAAACAATGCAATCTGTTCTGTGCGCAGAGAACCTCTGGGGTCTGGGAACCTCTGGGGTCTTCCTCCACCTGTTATTAGCTGAACATCATGATATGACTGAAATACTGTTAAAGCGGTGTAAAACCTGATAAAACCAAACCAAACTTTATGTTGCACATTCAGTATATACATTGGTCTACCTAATCCTTACGTCATACTTTGAATATATACGTCGGTCCACCTAATCCATACGTTGTCCTTAAAATATATACATCTGGCATAAACGAATGTTTTGGATATTGCACAAACTGTAGAATCTATATTTAGTCTATAAACAAACAAAGCGGACTCTTTCAGATTTGTCCTACTGAAGCTGTCTGATATTTGTCTACTCTGTACTATGCAAAGGCGTTTAACCCTTTACACCATAAACATGCCTTTCTTCGACTTTGCAAACCGGGGAGACCCAGATCAGATGGCTCGTATAGGAGCTGGTTGATCAACATCTGTTCTGTTTGCTAGATGATATAATTTAGATATGATTCTACATTTTCAACCATATCAAAAACTTCATGTGTCTTTGTGCTATTATAACAAATTGATCTAATTAATATTCATGATGTCATTATTTCTTATATGAATATTCATGGAGGAAAGGGTAAAAGGCTTATCTAAGAGGTAAATGATTAAGGACAGAACACTAAAATATAATGTTTTGGTGACCCTAACAAACAGTTTGGATCTGGATAGGTTTTATCCTTCAAATCTATACACCGGTCGCGTGACTCGGTGGTAGAGCGTCCGCCTGCCGTACGGAAGGTCGTGGGTTCAATCCCTGGCCGCGACAGACCTAAAGTAATTTAAAGTTTGAACTAGTAGCTCCCCTGTCTACAATTGACATTAAAGGGGTAGTTCTAGGACTGGTCAGCCCGGTGTCAGGATGTGACTGGGTGGGTGCCTTGCCATGTGCCCGTGGCAGGGGCATTCCAGTGATGCAGCATTATAACTTGTCTCAAGCGAGTACAGTCTGCAAATAACTGAAATACAGTTGGTCGGATGTAAAACCCAACTCACTCACTCAAATCTATACATCGGTCTACCTCAGCCTTATTTCACACATTCAGTATATACATGGGTCTACCTAATCCTTACGTCGTACTATGTATATATACATCAGTCCACCTAATCCATATGTGGTCCTTAAAATATATACATCTGGCATATAAACACAGAATGTTTTTGCCGTAGCAGGAACTGCAGAATCAAGTTTAGTCTATAAACAAAGCAGACCCTATCAGATTGATTCTACAGAAGCTGTCTGATCTTTGTCTGCCCTGTATATAAATGCGCTTAAAGACGTTAAACAGTTTAGATCTGGGTAAGATGCTGAGTAACTTGACTGCCCTAATCCGAAGGTTTTTGGAAAGAAGTGCAAAATTGATGCAGAGGATAATTGTGCATTGTCTTAGAAGGGTTAACGCATAACTCAATGAATATTCATGTAAGAAATAGTGACATCATGAATATTAAATGAATTACTTTTTTAATGACACAAGTCATGGACAAGGGAATGTTTGGCCATAGGATCATATCTATATCATTTTAAAAGCAAATACAGCAGACCCTGATCAAGCAGCTCTTACAGGAATCATCTGATCTGTGTCTACTCTGTTTGCAAGGTGTAGATTAAAGGGATAATACAATAAAATTTGGTCATGGCAGAAACTATAGAATCAGATATATATTACTCTACAAGCAAACTGATCGGATCCAGATCAGACTGCTCCTTCTGACATTAAAAGGGCTATTTACCAACTGATTTTCTATGATGGCTTAGGTACACAGGATTATTTGGTATTGGTAGAAACTGCGGAATCAGATCTATTGTATGACCGTAAGCAAGATGTCTCATATGGGTCTACTGTGTTTGCAAAGGTGTGAAAAACATGTTTATATGAGGGAAAGGTTTATAGATTGAATTAGAACACAGATTGGTACCAGTTGTTTATATGAGGGAAATGGTTAAAGAATGAATACATTACTGTTGTGTCACAGATTAATACCAGTCTTAAATAAGACATGAACAGAAGCCCAGACGCGATATAAGTGAATTAAAGTAGTTTCAATAATATCTACTTTATTTCTCCACCAAAACCTATGTTGGGATCACCATTTAAGTGTCAGCCCTTACAGACAGTTCTAAACATAGAGTTTGGTGTAGAAATATATATATCAGTACTTTAACCCTTATCCAATAGTTATGCCTTTCTACACATTTGCAAACAGAGTAGATCCAGACCTTCAGGAACAATCTGATCAGGGTCTGCTCCGTTTGCTTGTGACATAATATTGGTATGATTATACAGATTATGCCTTGGTGAAAAATTCCGGTCTCCTTGTGCTATTATAACAACTCGATCAAATTAACCCATTCGCTGATAGGCTACTTTTAGACCCAACCTCTTTGAATAGATCTACTAGAAAAATTATTTTTTAGAATTTATACGGAACAAATGCTCTATTTATCACAATTGTTTCAATAAGTGGCTTTTGCAGAGGCATCAACAGGTGTCAACATAAGAAATGGGTTAATATTCATGACATCATTATTTCTTACGTGAATATTCATGGAGTAAAGGGTTAAATATACAAATCTATCTAAAACTGTGCATTTAAAGATGCAGTCTATTAAAATATGCTAGGTTAAACATGTTTTAGCTAGACAGATTAACTCTTTGCATTCGAAGTAATTGCACTCTGCTTCAATTTTAAAGTTAAATTTTCTTCCAATTTTTTTGAAAAATAAATTTACAGTCCTTACAAGTTGCCATGTTACAGGTTGTCTCATTTAGAGTCAAACTGTTAGCCTTTATAATAATATTTTTGCAGTTGTTTGTTGGAACAAAATCGAGGGCTTGGTGCAAAACTATTCTAACTCCTTCACTAAAGTGAAGGAGTTAGAATAGTTTTCCACCAAGCCCTTGAAATGTTCTATTGCTTTAAAATGTGGTGTTTGCTTTTACTCGTGTAAGAAATAATGATATCATCCATATTAATTTTTAGCTCACCTGAGCAAAGCTCAGGGTGAGCTTTTGGGAGACTTGAATGTCCTTCGTCGGTCGTGTGTCGTCCACAATTTGCTTGTGAACACTCTAGTGGTCACAATTGTAGTCTAATCTTCATGAAACATGGTCAGAATGAATGTCTTGATAAAATCTCGGACAAGATCGAAAGTGGGTCAAGTGGAGTAAAAAACTAGGTCACTAGGTCAAATAGTAGGAAAACCTTGTGAACCTTCTACAGGTCACATTTTTTGCCATATTTTCATAAAACTTGGTCAGAATGATTGTCTTGATAAAATCTCGGAGGAGTTTGAAAAATAGGTTACGTGGGGTAAAAAATTAGGTCACTAGGTCAAGCAGTAGAAAAACCTTGTGAATACTCTAGTGGTCACAATTTTAGTCCAATCTTCATGAAACTTGGTCAGAATGAATGTCTTGACAAAATATCGGCCAAGTTTAAAAGTGGGTCAAGTGGAGTTAAAAACTAGGTCACTAGGTCAAACAGTAGAAAAACCTTGTGAACACTCTAGTAGTCACAATTTTTGTCCAATCTTCATGAAACTTAGTCATAATGATTGTCTTGATAAAATCTCAAACGAGTGTGAAAGTGGGTCATGTGGGGTTAAAAACTAGGTCACTAGGTCAAATAGTACGAAAACCTTGTAAACACTTTAGAGGTCACATTTATAGCCAAATCTGCATGAAAATTCGTCAGAATGAGTGTCCTAATAAAATCTTTGACAAGTTTGAAAGTGGGTTATGTGAGGTCAAAAAGTAGGTCACTTGGTCATATCTTAGAGAAATCTAGTTTACACTCCAGTGGCCACATTTTTAACCCAGTCTTCCTCAAACTTGCTCAGAGTGTTTGTCTTGGTGATATCAAGGTTGAGTGTGATCATGGGTTGGGTGGGAATAAAAAGTAGGTCACTAGGTCAAATCTTAGAAAAATTACTTTAGAGAGCACATTTTTAGCCCAATCTTCATTGGTCAGAATCATTGTCTTGATAAAATCAATATACTAAATCTTTGAAAATCTTGTTCTGCAGAACCACTGCTCATGATCCACTGCTCATGATCCAATATCAACATTGTTCATATATTGTCCCTTAGGTCAATATTGACCCTACCCATGGGCTACCTTGCAAAAATCTTAAATCTATGGTAATCAGGTGAGCGATTAAGGGCCATCTTGGCCCTCTTGTATTAATTGTTTCAATAACACATAGACTGAGGAAAGTTTGGTCTTGGCAGAAACTGTAGAATCATATCTGTTTTGTGAATAACCAAACAGAGCAGACCCTGATCAGACTGCACCTATAGGAGCCATCTGATCTTGGTCTACTCTACTTGTGAAGGCATAGAGAGGCGTATTTCTGGAAGAAAGAGTGATATATTCTCTTTTCTGTCATACAATCTTACATAAATTGTCATATGGTAACAATAAAATGCACAAAAAATGCACCTGTTTTTCAGCTGTTGATGAGAACTCCTCTGAATGGTCCATCAACCATATTAATAGGTGACAAACCATAGAACATGCTGGATGAATGAATAAAGTAGAATCCAGACAGAAAAGTGAAGGAAAACTCCAGTGGGCACTACCATTCATGTTCAAAGTCTTACCAGATAACAATGCTCTGTCTCTACAGGCTTTCTCATCCAAGGTAAGTATTCAGAATACAGTAAAATCTAATCTATAATTTAAGTTTTAACATGAAAAAGGTCATGAATATTTATTAGCTAAATTTTGATAATGATCTCTGTACATTGGATTGTTTGGTTATGGCAGAAATCCTAGAATCTAATCTATAATAATTAGCTCACCTGAGCCGAAGGCTCAGGGTGAGCTATTGTGACGCGATCCGTCCGGCGTCAGTCCACATTTTCAAACGACATCTCCTCTGAAACTGCTGACCCGATTTTAACCAAGTTTTGTCAGAAGCATCAGTGGCTAGGGGGAACGAAATGTTCACATTATGACCCCCGGATAAAAAATGGCCCCGCCCAAGGGCTTATCAGTTTTTCATAGGAAAATCTTTAAAAATCTTCTTCTCTGAAACTGATAGGCCTAGATCTTTGATATTTGGTATGTAGCATGATCTTATGGTCCTGTACAAAGATTGTTCAAATTGTGATCCCCGGGCCAAAATGGCCCCGCCCATAGGCTTATCAGTTTTTCATATTAAAATCTTTAAAAATCTTCTACTCTGAAAATGTAAGGCCTAGACCTTTGATATTTGGTATGTAGCATGACCTTATTGTCCTCTACAAAGATTGTTCAAATTGTGACCCCCGGACCAAAAATGGCCTCGCCCAAGGGCTTATCAGTTTTTCATAGGAAACTCATTAAAAAATATTCTCCTCGGAAACTGTAAGGCCTAGACCTTTGATATTTGGTATGTAGCATGATCAAATGGTCCTCTACAAAGATCGTTCAAATTATGACCCCTGGGCCAAAAATGACCCCGCCCAAGTGCTTATCAGTTTTTCATAGGAAAATCTTTAAAAATCTTCTTCTCTGAAACTGTAAGGCCTAGACCTTGATATTTGGTATGTAGCATGATCTATTATCCTCTACAAAGATTTTCAAACTGTGATCCCCGGACCAAAATGGCATCGCCCAAGGGCTTATCAGTTTTTAGCTCACCTGAGCCAAAGGCTCAAGGTGAGCTATTGTGACCGCCTGTCGTCCGTCGTCCGTCTGTCCGTCTGTCCGTCTGTCCGTCTGTCCGTCTGTCCGTCTGTCCGTCTGTCCGTCCGTCTGTCCGTTCACTTTTATTTCAAATGACTTCTTCTCCTAAACCACTGGGAGGATTTCAACCAAATTTCACAGAAATGTACCTTAGGATGTCCTCTATCAGTTTTGTTAAAATCATGACCCCCGGGCAAAAAATGGCCCCGCCCCACTACTTTTACAGGTTTTTTTTTTAAATCTTTAAAAATCTTCTTCTCTGAAACCACAATTTCTAGAGCTTTGATATTTGGTATATAGCATCATCTAATGGTCCTTTACCAAGTTTGTTAAAATGATGACCCCCGGGCCAAAAATGGCCCTGCCCTGGGGCTTGTAGTTTTTACATAGACTTATATAGGGAAACCTTTAAAAATCTTTGTCTGAAACCACATAATCTAGAGCTAAGATATTATGTATGAAGCATCACCTAATATACCACTACCAGGTGTGTTCAAATAATGACCCCTGGGCCATAAATGGTCTCACCCTGGGTTTTTATGCTACTTAACATCAGAATCTGTAACACTTAAAAGGTAATTTCCTCACAGTTATTTCCCTTGTCCCATCAGCATAGCCATAAGGGACAAAGGGAGATAACTGCATTGGAGTGCTAGAGTATCATTCTATTTATAACTATTTATAGTAAAATGTTGAAGGTGAATCAGTGTAGCTGTTTTAGAAGGCATAGAAACATCTATCAAATTCCATTAGCAAATAACAGACCTTGATCCTATAGGAGCCACCTTATCTGGGTCTACTCTGTTTGCAGATGCATGAAAACAAGTTTATATGAGAGAAATTAAGGGTTAAATATCAACTCCAGATCCTAAACTGCAGACCAGCAGCAGTTCAAAGATTATAGCTGCTAGGCAGTAAAATCTCTCCAGGTCAATGCCTGACTCTTAACTCTTTGCATGCTAGTGGTGAAACTGTGATTACCTATGCCAACAGTTTGGATCCAGATGAGAGGCCGCATACTGCGGCATCTCATCAGGATCCAAACTGTTTGTCATCTTAACCATATTTTTGCAAAAAAATGAAAGTAAGTTTATTTTAAGAATTGAAGCAGATGACAATAACTTTTTGTTGCAGACGAAACATTAAAGGCATTTTGACCTATTAACCCCAGTGTGTAGTGTGAGTGCTTCCAATGTCTCTCAAATTAGATGTGAGAGATATAGGAAAGTAACAATTCAGCCAATCAAGGAAAATGATCACCATCTAGACTTTTGATCTGGGTCCAAACCCAACTGATGTAAGTCATGGTAATGTTTAAGAAAACTGTGAAAACATGATTATGCAATGGCCCAACTGATATAAGTCATGATAATCCCCCCCCCCCCCCCCCCCAACAATGATAGGTGTTAAACTTACTACTGTGGATTAAGTCTGCTGCCCCAAAAAGCATCTTAAATATAACTTTTTTTTATAAAATTTGATGACAACACATTAAAAAGTCCTAAAATGTCTGAATCTTGTATGATATTAATGAAATAACTGAGTAAATATAACTTAATTATAACAGTAGACGTAACTCTTCTCAATTTCAATTGTTAAAAATACTAATGACCCATTTAATTGAATTATCGTCAGATATTCACACCTAGAGCTAGACTTATTTCTAAACACCTACTAAAGACTACTTTTGTTTGCTAATGCTTAAAAAAATTGTTAATGCCATAAATAGAAGTTTTAGCTTTGAAAAAAACTGTAAAATCAAATCTATATCTTGTCAAATGTAAAAAGAGCAGACCCTGATCAGACAGCTTCTATAGCAGCCGTCTGATCTAATCTACTCTTATTTTTAATGTGTAAAACACATTATTTCTCTGAAGAGAAGTTTTTGCTTTGACAAAAACTGTAGAATCCGATCTATATTGTGTCAAAAGAAACAGAAGACCCAGATCAGACAGCTTCCATAGGAGTTGTCTGATCTGAGTCTACTCTGTTTGCTAATGCATAAAAACAGCTTTATATGAGGGAAAGGGTTAAACGATTTTTAAAGATATTCTTATTGGTCATTTCACACAAAAACTGGCATTATGTACTGCCTAGCACTCTATTTGCCTATATACCTGGGTCAAGGTATAATTGCATAGCTTTATTGAAGTCATTTGAATTTCTCAAAGACCAGTTTTAGGCATTTTGAGCTAAGGCAAAAATGGCACAAGTTGTAAACAGTTTAGATCTTGGTCAACTAGTCACTTGGTATTAGTTCTGAATTCAGTTCAAGTTTATTCAGCAGTGAAAGGGTGAAAGCAGTGCACTAAGCTTATTTCATCTGCTAGAAATGTTGTCCACTGAAAAATTAACATGTCAATATACATGTATTACTGTAACTCAGGTGAGCGATATAGGGCCAATGGCCCTCTTGTTCATAAGAAAATCTTTAAAAATCTTCTGAAACTGTAAGGCCTAGACCTTTGATGTTTCGTATGTAACATAAACATGATCTAATGGTCCTCTATAAATATGTAGCTTTGGCTTGTGGCCCTCTGACAAGAATGTTCACTGACCACTTGGCGAAACTTGGCCCTGCCTTGGGGCTTACCAGGTTTTCATAGGACAAGTATGAAATATTATTTTTCTCTGAAACCATAAGGCTTTGCCTTGTTGCTCTCTACCAAGGTGTACAAGGTTATCTCAAGTGATCGCTTCAGGGCCTCATGACCCTCTTGTTTTATAATGATGAATGTTTGTATCATGAAATATTGAAGTATTGCAAATTGAATGGTACATGTTTCAAAAATACTAGTTGCCATGGTAATTGAATTGTGGACTCCCGATTGGTTAAAATTTAGACCTTCTTTGACCAAATTTAGAAGTTGTTTGATTTTGCTGAAAAATTGTATGTCAGGATGTTTTGGTATTCATAATTGATTGGTAGGTGGTTTCATAATATAGGCTGCCATGGTAATTGATCGGTCGAAATTAAAATGATGACTTAGAATTAGAAAAACTTTGTCACGCGTATCTCAGAATTAGAAAAACTTTGTGTCGCGCGTATCTCTGAAACCCCTAGTACTAGAGTCACCAAACTTCACAGGATGGTTCACCAGCATGAGTTGGTAGTGCACCTATATTTTTGAATTGTCTTCCCCTGATAATTCTTGAGTTATTGCCCCTGATATGAACACTTAAATTTATACAAACTTTGTGTCGCGCATATCTCTGAAACCAGTAGGGCTAGAGTCACCAAACTTTACAGGATTGTTCACTAGCATGAGTTGTTTTGCTCTTGGGGTTTTTGAATTGTCTCCCCTGTTGACTTTGGAGTTACTGCCCCTGATTACTTAAAATTAGACAAACTTTACTTAGTGTTGTGCATATCTCTGAAATCACTAGGGCTAGAGTCACCAAATTTCACAGGAATGTTTACCAGCATAAGTTGTTGTGCACCTGGGATTTTTAAATTGTCTTCCCGTGATAACTTTATAGTTATTGCCCCTGATATTATTACTGAAAATTAGAGAAACTTTGTATCATGCATATCTTTAAGACCATTAGAGCTAGAGTCACAAAACTTCACAGGAATGTTGACCAGCATGAGTTGTTGTGCACCTGATTTTTTAATTGTCTCCCCCTGATAATTCTTGAGTTATTGCCCCTGATATTATAACTTAAAATTAGAGAAACTTTGTGCTGCACGTATCTCTGAAACCAGTTTGATTAGAGTCTCCAAACTTCACAGGAATGTTCACCAGCATGAGTTGTTGTGTATCTTTTAACTGTCCTCCTCTGATAACTTTGGAGTTACTGCCCCTTATGACTTAAAATAAGAGAAACATTACTTTGTGTCGTGTGTATCTCTGAAACCACTAGTACTAGAGTCACCAAACGTCACAGGAATGTTGACCAGCATGTGTTGTTGTGTAGCCGGGGTTTGTGAATTGTCTCCTCCTGATAATGTTGGAGTTATTGCCCCTGATGACTTGAAATTAGACCCTGATAAGTTTGGAGTTACAGACATTACACTTGTGTATTGGAAAGAGGATGTAAGGGGGAGACCTCTGTTTTTGTGACAAAAACAGACCTCTAGTTCTAGTTTGTAGATGTACTTATAATGTCAGCTGGCCTATTAGCCAAGTGAATAATATAGGGCCATGAATACAATATTGTTTACATTTAAACCTGTAAAATGTTTTCTTTTTTCAGATAACAAGAGGGTAATACAGTTTCTGGAAGAGAGGAGCCCACTTTTTTGGAACCGGTTTGCATCTCAACAACAGTACTTGAAGACATGTGCCAAAACGTTCAATCAAATGAAAACTATTCGACATCAAACTGTTGTAGGCCTTCAGTCAATGTGTCTCCAACAATGTCAAAAGTACAAAAATGAGTCGTGCAGGAAACGCCACATACAGAACAAACAGTCGCCCGAACAGCAACACAAGGAAACAGCATATGTACATAACTTTAAAAACAACAAGAGACGCACAAAGACAAAACAAACATGCAATAGGGGGAAGATGGAAGTACTGCCTTGGGACGGTCAGTGACAAAAGTCACTGGGGGTCAAGTTTTAAATTAGATTTGGGGTATCATATATGTCCTTTATTTGAGAAAAAGTATAACTCTGTAGAGACAGGTTATTGTTTAATAAATTGTGACAGAATTGCAGCTAAAGCTCTTGTACACATGTACCTGTGTTCAATACACCAAAGTGGCATATTATAAGAAACGTTCCTTTGATGAGACTGCTGTATTTTTGGCAACTTGATGTAGTGCGAAAGTAAGCAGAACTCTTCTGCATTGAGCTACCATCTGCCATAAAAATCCAAATACATGTACATCAGACTTGTTGGCCCTGGTAAACGTGAATACTTCAACCATTACAGTTTCTTTATGTCAAATCTAGCACTGTAAATTTATAATTAAACTTTTCTTGACTCATTTATGTCTATCTGTGTTTTTCCAGGCTAGTGATATGTAACTATACCCCACGCAACGAATTTGCTCAGGGTAAATAGTTTTTGACCCATCCGTCTGTCCATCTTTGTATCATAATACACCTATCACTTTCATTTCATGACATATTTTTCTCAAATTTGCTGTAAGAATTGCAATCAATAAGAACATTTCAATTTCAGAGGAATCTGTCATGGGGAACCATAATGTTTTTTCTGACAATGTGGGGGGGGGGGGGGATGTCAACTTGCCGACTAAAGTTCATTAATTTATTATGCCCCTGCAAACAAAGTTTGAAATGAGGTATATAGGAGTCGGCGTGTTGGTCAGTTGGTTGGTCTGTCTGTCCGATTTACAACCTGGCACAAATTCTGTTTAATTGCGATAAAGGCAGCTGAGCGGGCGGTATTCCACCACTTTTCGTGACAGGTCTAGTTTTTTATTGATCTATCTACAAAAGGCTAAGATTTGTACAGTAGAACCTGTCTTAAGTGACCATTAATGGAGTGCAGAAATCTTCAAAAGTAGATAGTTGCTTAATGCAGAGCAAAATAATGCAGAAAGCTACAGGAGCTTTCTGCATTACTTTGATCTGAATTAAGCTATCATTCATTTATTCATTCATTTTCATACATTTCCTGCCATGTCTATACCTCTTTTTGATGGTCACTTAATACAGGTTCCACGGTAATAATGTATTGTAGTGAATCATGACGACTCATCAGTCTTGTATGGCATGACTATAGTTTCATGTGAAATGCATAAGTCACTGCTGCTCAAAGTACAGTTTGTTAGTCTTTATCTGTTATAGAAACTACTTACGCCACGCTTACAATACATTTACACTTTACTTCATGAATATTTATACAAGGAATAATGACATAATATTATTTAGATTTATTTTTATAATGGCATATGAACACATGCGATTTAGTTTGGCAATATCGGAAAGTGTAGAATCGGACCTATATTGTATTATAAGCGAACAGAGCAGACCCTGATCAGGCTGCTTCTATAGAAAGCGTTTGATCTAGGTCTACTCTGTTTGCAAATGAGTAAAAAGGCAAATGTATGGAGTAAATAAATATATGTTTTAATGTACTATGTACCTTTATAATGACATTTTGACTGTTCAGCACTCTTAACCCTTCGCTTGCTGAATTTTAAAATGCATTTCTCTTTCTTTACCCATGTCCTGTTGTTTAATTATATATCTCTTCACTGTGTACAAATATTTCGCTGTGCAATCACTGCTGTGGAGTGCACTGGTTGCACACTCAACTTGTAAATAGTGCAGACCCTGATGAGACAGCTCCTGTAGGAGCTGTCTCATCTGGGTCTTCACTATTTACAGGTATGTATATTGACGTGAATAGCAAGCGAAGGGTTAAGTAACCATTTATAAACACATAATTATGTTTTTACAAGTTGCTGTTAAATTCAAAATAATAGTCCTGCAGAAATTTGTTAGCGGCCCTCCAATGCTGGCATCCTGCATTAGGCTGTCTATGTATGTGCATGCGTACATATTTGTGCGTGCATACATGTATGTGTGCTTTGTGTTTTGGTAGTGGTTGCGTCTTGTGTGTTGTTCTACTTGTATTTAAAAAATGATTTTTATAAGGTGCCGTTTGTTCAGTCTGCTATGCTTATAAAATTATATAGATCTAACTACACTTTTTATCATAATTAAAAATCGCTTTGTTCGTAGTGCCGTTATAAAAATGCATCACTCGTTCTTAATATCCACAATGTCCATTATTTCTCGTATGAATATTCATGGATTAAAGGGTTAATTGAACCAGCTGCAATTGCTTAACATTGCTTACTCAGAGTGTGCATTGTAGGGTTTCAAGGTCTTCCATGTGCATTTGAAATAAAATGATCTGTGATGGAAGCTCCTGTGTTTTCTTTTGTGAAGTCCTGGTTGCATCATAAGTACTACTGCATTTTTAAATTGCCTTTTCAACCTACATATGCGTGTACGATAAAACTCAATTAAATACATAAGTCTGCATTTGATAAAACCAAGTGATCACATTGCGGGGATTTTTTTGAGAAATGCTTATCCCATTTCCTCATGGGCTATTTATAGACCCAACCTCCTCGAATAAATCTACGGAATAGGATAATTTACTTGGAAAAAAAATATGAGGGAACAGATTAACATAGTAAAGCAGGAGTCTTCTCGAGAGTGTAAAGAGGCCGTCAGAATGACGCTAACATTCGCTCAACCCTTCTCTGCTATGGGTTCGTGCATAGGGACAGGGCATAAACTCTTGATGAGAGGATGCCTGCCTATCCAGCTGCATTGCAGATGGTTGGTAGTTCTATCACAGTGCCGAACAAGATCATGTTCAACATACAGATGAACTTCGATATCTCAACTTCAAGGGATGTACAGATTACTTCAAGATAACCAAAGTTCGAGTTATCCGATTTCTAATCTGGACAATTTCTTAAGTAAACAGCTTAATACAGGTCTAAAGTAACTCTGAAAGCTCCAACAGGAGCTTTTAGCATTACTTCAGACCTGCATTAAGCTGTCACATGTGTTTCTTGATATGCCTAGTGATTTATGAGGTTTTCCGTTTTGTAAATTTTGGAAAAACTGCAATTTTAGTTCCGAGTTATCCCGAAGTTCGAGTTATCCGAGTTTGAGTTATCCGAGTTCGAGTTATCACAGTTCAACTGTATATGCTTAATTTAAGATATTTGAATCGTTATGCTTAAAAGACACATATATATAGGCATATGTCCACTTAATGCAGGTTTTAGGAACTGGTCTACCTAAGCCAGAAATTATGCCTTATGGTCTACTTAAAGTACCCAACGTAGTTAACAAATATTAAGTAGACCAAAATTTTTGTATATTTTTTATTGTTAGTTATTTCAAGTAAATTTTAAAATATGTTATTAGATTGAAGATTCTATTTAAAAAAATGCTTTTATATTTGTATTTTTATGACTTAGTAAAAATATACAAATGGTCTACCTAATGCAGGTTTTTATATGATGGTCTACTTAATGCAGAAATCAGACTTATATATATATATATATATATATATATATATATATATATATATTCTCTGAAACCACAAACCCTAGAGCTTTGAAATTTGGTATGTAGCATTATCTAATAGTCCTCTACCAAGTTTATTAAAATCATGATACCCGGGCTAAAAATGGCCCCGCCCCTGTGACTTATCAGTTGTTTTTGTAAAAATCTTTAAAACTCTTCTTCTCTGACACCAAAAATCCTAGAGCTTAGATATTTGGTATGTAGCATCATCTAATGGTCCTCTACAAAGGTTGTTCAAATTATTACCCACGGGTCAAAAATGGTTCTATATCCGAGTCTGCTATTTCGGAATATTCCCGTGTTTGTATACCATTGTACAATTCATCTAATTAACATTCATACTGTCATTATTATCAACATGAAATTCCCTAGGTTAAGGGGTAACCCTTTATTTGATGACTATCCATTTAAAACTCCTAATTAATTAAATCTTTGCACATGAATTAAAATATCCAATAATGTTATGCATTGCCATGGAAATCAATAGAGATTGAGAATCAGATATGTAACATCTAAGTCAATAGTGCATTATCCTGATCATACAGCTTCTATCTCTTGCGTCCCTGACGCGGTGACATGGCGACTAGTCTTGGTCTAAACTGTAAACAAATGAAGAATTACATTTTTAATACGGAACAGGTCCGGGTTGATTTCTAATTGAATTAATTCCAGCTTCCGGCGAGTTGAAGTTTTCATTAATCCGTCGGTGAAGTTCACCAGTAAGATAAAACTTGGTGTAGACCCTATCATTAAGACGATGAAAGCACTCATTGAGCACCCGCCAATGCAAGGTACATTGTAGATCTACATGTATTTTATATTTATATATGTTTTGTTTTATATTTTTAATCATATTGATAACTTGTATAATAAATACCATGCAGGAAGTAACCTCTCGCCAATACGACCATTCAAAAGAAGACTTTTTTAAAACAGCTGGTAGCTTACTGCTAGAAAAAAACTACTGTTATTGCGGAAGGATCCCTTTGGAGTTATATGCATCAATTTTGCCCTGCATTAAACAAACGCATGTTTTACATATATTTGCTTTACAGTATGTTGTCCTTCTTTCATCTTTTTAGTTTGCAATCCCCAACATATAGTTTGGGTTTGACCACTTATATCTGCAATGTTCCATCTGTTTTCTTTTTATGGCTCAAATTAATTGCTCCTTTTTCAGATCTGACCGCAATGAACGAAGTGTTGAACCTACTTAAGGATGTTGTACTGACATATCAGCACAGCAGACTGGATGGAAATAAGCAAGAACACGATCCACTGCAAAAGCCACTTGCCAAGAAAATCACAAAATATGACGTGTAAGTCTGAAGTGGTTAGTGACAACATTTTCTAGCAGTTTGGATCCCGGTGAAACCCAAATATAGCATCGACTCATCAGACTTCAAACTTTTCAACATTCAAGCTATTTTTCGAGAGAAAAAATGGAAGGCCAACACATTTAGTTTACAAACTACAAACAGTTGCAGACGAACGCTTCTTTTGGGCGTCTTTAACCCTTTTTTCATGAAGATTCTTGTAAGATATACTGACACCACGAATATTATTTCTAGATAAATTCAAACTGGCATATTAACACGGGACTTTTGGTCAGGGCATAAACTGTAGAATCAGATGAAAACTATTCGTAGCAAACAGAACAGACCCTGATCAGTCTTATCTGAATCTTCCCTGGTTGCGTAATTATGGAGTATGGGATAAAAGAACTAGTTTCAGTTTTCATGTTTCAAACTCATGAAGAATTTCAGAACAACCGATGTGTAACCTTATAGAAGTTCCTACAGATTTAATCCATTGAATACAAGGGGCCTCCGTGGCCGAGTGGTTATGGCCTTTGACTGACAATCGCTTAGCCCCCTCACCGCTGTGGTTTTAATCCCGGTCTGGGCATTTGGACTTTTCATACGAGGAAGCCTTCCAGCTGGCTTGCGGTAGGTCTGTGGTTCTACCCGGATGTTCTTCTGTGCACAAAACTGCAATTTGTTCCGTGTACAGAAGAACCTCTGGGGTCTTCCTCCACCTGTAATTAGCTGGACGTCGTGACATCGTGACTTAACTGATGGGCCTCTTTAGTACCACAGGGGTAAGACCCGTTTGAGTCGGTATATGTATATATATATATAAACTGACTAAAACGTGTCTTATCCCTGTGTTTAATACTAGAATGTTGGATATATCTTGGTAGTTATAGTTAGACAGTCGAAGTGTACATAGCTGTAAGAACTAGAAAATTGTGTCAGTAAGACACAGTGATGCCCCCGTGTGGGTGCTTGCCTAGCTGTACGTAAAATTCCTAAGCTGTACGTAAAATTCCTAAATCATTTGACCTTGACCTTGGGCTTGCGGGCAGCATGGGCCGGGTGCATAATGAAAGTATGGATGGCGTTGAATGTGTATATGCAATTCCATGCCAATAGCTTTAGCGGCTAGTGAGATATAAGACGATGAAAAAAACTGACAACCAATTGGACTTAAAATTCCTTAATCATTTGACCTTGACCTTGGGCTTGCAGGCAGCATGGGCCGGGTGCGTAATGAAAGTATGGATGGTGTTGAATGTGTATATGCAATTCCATGCCAATATCTATAGCGGTTAGTGAGATATAAGACGATGAAAAAACTGACAACCAACTGCACGTAAATTCCTAAGTCATTTGACCTTGACCTTGGGCTTGCGGGCAGCATGGGTCTGGTGCGTACTGAAAGTATGGATGGTATTTAATATGTATATGCAATTCCATGCAAATAGCTACAGTGGTTAGGGAGATATAAGACTATGGAAAAAACTGTGACAACCAACTGCACGTAAAAATTCCTAAATCATTTGACCTTGACCTTGGGCTTGCGGGCAGCATGAGCTGGGTGTGCAATGAAAGTATTGATGGTGTTTAATGTGTATATGCAATTTCATGGCAATAGCTACTGTGGTTAGGGAGATATAAGACCGTGAAAAAACTGTGACAAAACACTGCACGTAAATGTGACAACCAACTGCATGTAAAATTTCCAAGTCATTTGACCTCGACCTTGGGCTTGCCGGCAGCATGGGCGGGGTGCCAAATGATAGCATAGATGGTAATTGATGTGTATGTGAAGTTTCATGTGTATAAGTGTAGAAATTACTGACTTATAACACTTGAAAAACTGTGACATCCAACTGCATCTAAAAGCGTGACAGGCGGGCAGACGGACGGACAACGGGGGAATAATAAAGTATATTAATCTTAAATGGTGTACGTCTTTCATTGGAACTACCTTAAATGGTGATAGTCTGTACATAAACACTACACTGGTACTCACCTTTCAGGGTTTTTTTCTGCCATTCGTTCACTACTAATACAAACAGTGTTGACCCTGATCAGTAGTCACGATTCCAAAACGTCTAAATTGTTTGGTATATGTTTAATTTCGTCCAACAATTTCTAAAACATCGGAGGTTGTCAAAATTGAAAAGATCCTAATCTTTATGTTTATTTTAGTGTTTTATGTCTAATCTTTATGTTTGTGTTAGTGTTTTATGTATATTTTTATGTTTGTTTTAGTGTTTTATGTCTATTATCAGTGTAGCATCAATTGTAGTGCACTGAAACTACATTCATGGTTCGTTCGATTTCATTGACCATGCTGTTCAGTTATATCACTTACTTTACAGTCACATGATTGAGAACCTTGAGGAGTTGGATGTTCCGTATGTTGCCAACAAGCTTTACAAGGAAATGTCTACCAGATACATGTACCCAATAGCTGAGGTAAGAGTTATTTCTAGTCGTAATGGCAGTTCTGCTTATACTGTTGTTTCAAATTCTGCAAAGGTTATAAAAAAAAGTATTGATATCAATTGAACACCAATTACAAATGCTATTCATAGAAATACTTTTACCAATCTCTCATCTCATCGTGTGTTTTCAGTCTTTTCCGCTGTTCCGATTGCCTGACTGCAGCTGGGAAACCCCTGATTTGCCGTTTCAACACAAAACATGACACTCGTCTTGGAAGATCTGAGAGCTGTATGGACCTCATCAATGAAGACTTTTGTGGTGTGTTTTGCTGTTTATTGTATTTCATTGTATTGTATTGTGTTGTGTTGTTTTGTATTATGTTGTGTTGTGTTAAGTTGTGTTGTGCTGCGATGCGTTGTGTTGCATTGTCTATTGAGTTGTGATACGTTGTGTTACGTCGCGTTGCGTTGCATTGTATGCTGTGGCATGACATGATTCAATATATGGTGTTACTTTGTGATGGGCTGGGTTTGTAGTCTCTTGTTTGTGTTGCATTGTATGGTGTTTTATTGCACTGTATTGATATTGATGTATTGTAATGCATTTGAGTTTTTTTGTTTTTAGTTTTTCTTGTATTTAAAATTGCATTGTTCCGTACACAGAAGAACATACAGGTAGAACCACCGATCTACAGAATGCAAGATGGAAGACTAAAGAATAAAACCTCCTCTCATGAAAAAGCCAAAATGACCAGGCACAAATTCGAACCAACAGTGGCGAGTGGCTAAGTGATTTCATAATTGGACCTTGATTGGTTTGTTAGTTTGTTAAACTTTGCTAGTATCGGGGTGTTGCGTCGCTGTAACGGTAATCCGGTCAAATAGTGACGTCCAGGTAATTACAGGTGGAGGAAGACCCCATAGATTGTCCGTGCATGGAACAAATTGCATTGTTTCGTACACAGAAGAGCATCTGGATAGAACCACCGACATAGGCCTACAGCAAGCCAACTGGAACGTTTCCTCGCATGAAAAGTCCAAATGCCCAGACCGTGATTCAAACCACAGAATCGAGGGGCTAAGTGATGTTATAATGGACATTGATGAACTGGGGAAAAACGCGCAAGATGTTGACAAATCCGTACGGTATTTATTAAATATATAGCAAATCGGATAGTCTTTTAACCTCCCCCTGTGGATCTATGTTATAATGATGATCAGTTCAGTAGAACCCATTGTCATTTTCGGGACAAGTTACTGCCGCCTGCCTCAACATTCCGAATACGGTCCAAAGAAAACATTCATTCATTTCCGACTTGACGTCTAATTTGATTTGTTGTCCAATATATGGTATGAAATAAAGTTTCACAAATAAACATAGTTAACATATACTTAGTTTAGAAACTATTCATTGCGAAAATAATGGTTTAAAGAAAATATTCACTGCATCTGGAACATGTTCGATTCTTGTAATTGTCATCAAAGTAACTAACCGTAACCACCCAATTTTCCAACGCTGCGAGGTTATCAGGGGAAAAACTATTGTTCAATTTCCTGTCGTCATTTTTACTCTTTCGGTTCAGTATATTGATTTGTATTACTACTGCAATTGGCGAATGAAAGCTGACATTTTTTTTAAAAAAAACTCGAATTGGGGTTCCAGTGGGGGGCGTATTTGTGTACATGTAACACGACGTTCGGCTTCACATGACATTTCGGCGGGAAATACGGCTGCAACTTAATGTGTAGAGACTTCCGGAGACTTCGACACAACATGGAAGACGGTCTCAAAACATGTATGTTCGATTGTCTTGTTACTTGAAGCAGAACAACACATAAAGGTGCGTATTCAAATACTAAACTAATTAGCTAGATTTTAAATGTAATGTAAGCATCTTATCAAGATATCGAAGTAATAACACACTGATAGATGTAATGTTATTTTGTACCAGTTCACAAGAAGTGTGATTAATCAATTAGATTTTAAAACAAGCATTGTACATATTTAAAACGTATCGGGGAGGACCTTTTCTAATGTTGCCAGGACGCGTGGTCATTTATAAAAACGATTTCGCATAGAGTAATGAGTTATATCTAGTAAACTTAGATTCATAAAACGTGTGTCATATATTGATATAGTAAACTCATTTTGTAAAAACGATTTGTTATGAACACTCGTGTAAATTCAATATTTATGTATGAATCCTTGTCTGTTTTTTCCAAAAAAAGTCAAGGTCTCTATTGCCATAGCCTGTGTGGCAGCACCATGGTTAACCATCTAGTTGCCACCAGCAACAAAATTTCTATTAAAACATTTTTGTAAAATGAAGAACTGAAATAAATAAATGAAAATGTCAAGGGAGCAAACTGCAGACGTGGAACTAGAGGTTGAATCAAAACAGTGAAGTCCATTTCAAGGCTGCTTCTGATCTGGGACAAATTCACTGTTTGACGTGGTTGCCTTTTGGTGTCATCAGCTGCGAAATAGTTCAGCAAAACCTTTGACATCAGTACCACAATCCCTTTCAAACTTGTTCACTGTCACAAAGGCTACAATTTAATAAGGAGCCATTACTTTTATCATGCCTATTTAACCCATTCCCTCATAGGCTATATTTAGATCCAGCTACTTTGAACAAATCTACCTAGAAACTGAGCATTAACTAGAGAATTTGTTTTTTAGAATTTTGTAGTTTGAAACAATTGTGATAAATAGAATATTTGCTCCTTCAGGAGAAAATGCTCTATTTATCCCAATGGTTTCAACAGGTGATTTTTACAGAGGGGTAGAAAGGCGTATTTCTGGAGGAAAGGGTTAAAGAGTTATGGCCATTTAAAATATTGATTTTCGAGATTTGTGATTATTGGTGTCTGCAGGCTGAGCTCTTTTTATCCCTGTCTGAAGGAGGAGGGATATAGTTTTGGCACTGTCTGTCCATCTGTGTGTCTGCATGCAGGCCCTTTGTTTAAAAGAAAGTTAAAAACACATTATTTCAGACACTTTGACTCACTTTTTAATATTTCGAAATCTGTCCGCATGTTTTAGTTGTATAAAGTCTGGGTTTTAGTACATTATAACAGTTTTTTAACCATCGTTTTAAGGATATTAGTTTTTATACTTTCTTAAATGTATATTCATGTATTGTATGATTATCCTCTATCGATTTTTATTTGTCACTGATTTTATTTATGTCAATGTTCAACGCCATTGAATGCATTATTTGCAAAAATAGGCGTTTAACCAAGTGATTAAGTTTCAAGTTTCATGGGTCTGTCTGTCCATGCGTCCTGGAGCAATATCTTGGAAACATTTTGGAATTTTTCATGGAAACTTTGTAAATGTTAAATAGTATATCAGAATGTGGGCCTACTAGTATAACTCACATTGACCTTGGAACACTGAAGTTATGGCACTTTGTTTGCCAAAAATATAACGTTTTTGCGTTTCCAGAGCCATTTCTCAGAAGTTGTATTGATTTTATATATGAAACTTTGGGTAAATGTTAAGGAGCATAAGGACATACGGCTCTGCAAGTATCATTTATATTGATCCAGGGGCACCAGAATTATGGCCCTTTGTTTGCGAAAAATGTAATCATTTTGTCTCTCTGGAGCTATTTCTCAGAAACTGATTTTTTTCTATGAAACTGTGTGAAAATGTTAACTAGCATTATAAGCATGTGTGGCTCTGCAGTTATCACTTATATTGGCCTTGAAACACTAGAGTTATGGCCCTTAGTTTTCGAAAAATGTAACATTTTTGTCTGGCTAGAGCCATATCTCTGACAGAAACATTGACATGTGGCTCTGCAAATATAATTCATATTTAGGTAGGAATACTAGAGCTAGGACCCTTTGTTTGTGAAAAATGTAACATTTTTGTCTGTCCTGAGACATATCTGAGAAACTATTTGGAGTTATACTATGAAACTTGGTGTGAATGTTTAGTACTATTAGGAAATATGGCCCTGCAAGTATCACTAACATGTCCTGATAAACACTAAGAGTTACGGCATTTGTTTGCGAAAAACCTTTTTGCCTCTTTTGTCAGTAATCGGTTAAGAACTGAGGTCAGTGCTTGTTTCGCTGAGGATATCAATTCAGCGAATTTGCTTTCTACCCAGGAATATTTGATCAGGGTACTAAAGTTACCATTTTTGCATGCACCTACTTTTGAACTTTATGCTGCTGAATAATTATACGCCCACCACCTGTGGTGGGGGCTATATAGGAATCACCTTGTCCGTCCATCAGTCCCTCTGTCCATCCATCGTCTGTCACAGGGCTGGAAAAATCCTGTAACTTTTACTCGTCCTGCCAGCTGCTTTTAATTGTCTTATTTTACTTAAATTCATTGTTAAAATTTCTGAAATTCTATTCATCCTGCAAGAAATTTACTCGTCATGGCGAGCGGACGAGTGGAATTTTCCAGGCCTGTGTCAGTCCATGGACATTTTGCTTTTTTCTTGAAAACTACTTTTGATACCACCTTCAAACTTAATACATATTTTTAAGCATTTTTCCGGGACATTTGCTTTTTTAGCTCACCAGAGCACTTTTGTGCTCGGGTGAGCTTTTGTGATCGCCTGATGTCTGTCGGCGTGCGTCATCAGTCCGTGCCTCGTCAGTCGTCTGGCGTCAACAATTTGAACCTTTAAAAATCTTCTCTGAATCTACAGGGTTCTGGTCTTTCATCTTTGGTACAAAGCATTATCTGTAGGTCCTCTACAAAAGTTATATAAACTTGGTACACATTAAGAGGGCGATGAGAGGATGTGCCGTTAACATGGGTTGTAACTCTAAATTCATTATTGAGGGAGTTATTCCCCTTAGTTACTTTTCAGAAGTAATGTTTTGTCCAGAGCATAACTGCTCAAGTATTGTAGGCACACCTGCGAAATTTTATGTATGGATAGAGGGTGATGAGAGGATTTGCAGTCAACAAGGACTGTTAACTCTAAACTCATTTTTGAGGGATTTTTCTCCCTTTGATACTTTTCCGAAGTAGATTCCTGTCCAGAGCATAACTTCTTAAGCACTACTTCTACATTTCTTCACCAATGAACCTCAAACTTTGCATATATATGCATTTATAATGATGTGTAGATGTGTGTGACATGATTTTCATGTGAATCAGTCCTTGATTGGACTTTAAACATTTTCTTTCCACAAGTGTGGATGAAAGGATTATTAAGCTGTTGCCTTTTGTATTGAAGTCATTGGATCTTGGGTGGTGGGTAGGGGTTTCAATCACCTTCAGTGATAGTTCTAGTTAAAACTGGTTCTCCCTTTCTAGATATTAATTAACAAAATATTGTATCAAAATGAATAATGGAGAAAAAAAAGATTTTTATGACAAACATTGCAGATCCTGAAAAAGAGCTCCCACGAGAGTCCTTTAACCCATTCCCTCATATTGACGACTTTGTAAAAGTCACTTTGTGAAACCATTGTGATAAATAGAGCATTTGCTCCTATAGGAGCAAATGCTCTATTTATCATAATGGTTTCAAACTACAAAATTCTAAAAAAAATCCTTTTCTCTAGTCAATGCTCCTTTTCGGTAGATTTATTCAAAGAGGTTGGGTCTAAAATAGCCTATGAGGTAATGGGTTAATCTAGGTTCGCAAAGGTTTAATATACACGGTTCCCACACTTTTAGGGTTAAAATTGTGAATATTAGCAGTTAAAAGATGCATTACTTAACTCTTTGCACGCTAAGTAATTTTTCGTCTGCAACATAAGTCGTCTGCTTCAATTCTTGAAATTAAATTTCTGTAATTTCTTTGCGAAAATATGGCCAAGATGACAAACAGTTTGGATCCTGATGAGACGCCACATTATGCGGCGTCTCATCTGGATCCAAACTGTTTGCATAGGTAATCACAGTTTTGCCGCTAGCATGCTAAGAGTTAATGTTGGACCTGCAAAGCAAATTCTCCTCTAAAAATGCTGGGCTTTAATTATACCCCCCACAACGAAGTTTGGGGTTTTTACTGGAATCAGGTTGTCCGTCCATCCATCCGTCCGTCTGTCCGTCCGTGGACACAATTTGTCCGGCCTTCTTCTACAGTTTTGCTTCAATTTTGTTGAAAGTTCATGCATAGCCATATGACCATATAAACCTGTGCACCGCATATTTCCGCTATGATCGGACCACTACTTCAGGAGTTATCTCCCCTTTTTAGTCCCCTACCAATGTTTTCTGGTTTTCTGGACTTTTTCTGGAAGTGACTCGAGATATCAACTCAATATTTAGTACAAAGCTAAATCTAGATATGTTGCAGCTTATGTTACAATCTCAGTCCGGTTGAATAATTATTTCCAGAGTTATTGCCCTTGAACTTTAATTTTTTCTTCAAATTTGGGATTTTCCAGACTTTTTTTGGAAGTGGTTGCAGATATTAACTTTATATTTGGCATAAAACTAACTCTAGATAAATTACAGCTTAATTCCCAATCTCAGTCTGGTTGAATAATTTTTGCCAGAGTTACGGCCCTTGAACTTTAATTTTTTGTCAAATTTTCAATTTTCTGGTCTTTATTTGGAAGTAGTTGGAGATATTAACTTCATATTTGCTATAATGCTAAATCTAGATGGGGTACAGCTTAAGTTCAAATATGGGTCTGGTTGAATAATTTTTGTTAGAGTTACTGTCCTTGAACTTAATGTTTTTCTGAAAAGGTACCTAGCTTTAGAACTTTGGATTTGACAAAAACCTCATGAAAGGGTCTTGTTTCTCTGAATTGTTCTTCATTTTTATTACATAACTTAGGTTGGGGCATGTATTGTTTTTAAATCTCTTTATGTTTCTGTATGTACATATGTTCAGATTGATGATAGGTGTTCTGACATGCAGACAGGTGGGGGGTATTCGTTAGCCTGTGGCTTACAGTTCTAGTTATTAATAGTGTATTTCCTGTATCTTTAACCCTTTGAATGTGGGAATCTGATGTACCAACATTTTCAAACAGTATTCACTCAGATCAGGGGACTCCTAGAGGAGCCCTCTGATCAGGGTCTACTGTTTCTGTCATTCAAAAGCCTCTGGCACATTATACCCTTTCTAACTGAATGGAATCTTTTCCCTCATATTAAGTTCTTTTAACACATTTGCAAACAAGAGTAGACCCAGATCAGACAGCTCCTACAGGACATCAATTGTATTGTCCTGGTCAAGGGGCTTGGCTAACCTTTTGTAAGCCTCAAACTTTCGTTAGAGGCATATGCCCTTAAACAGCAGTTTTTATGCCCCCGCCTTTAGGCGACGGGGGCAATAAGTTTTACTCTTGTCTGTTTGTACGTCCGGTACGTCAGTCTTCAAAATCTTCCATCAAAGATTTCTTCGCTCGTGTAAGCTGCAATGATTTGATATTTGGTCTGAAGCATAATCATAGTGAGTTGTACCGTGTCTCCCCTTTACAGGTCTGTCGTTCATGTACTTCCTGATTGCTTGCGGGGGCATTCGTGTCCCATGGACACATTTTCCTTTATTTACTGCTGAGGGTGTACACAGCAAATGGTTCAATACATAAACTTGCACATAGTTTGCCATGGATATACAATAAATATTTACATTCTATAAGTATTAACCCATTCACTTCTGGATAATAATACTAACTCAAGCCCTTCATTACTCTCGTCCAAAGAGTTCATCATAAGTTAGAGTTACACCACATTAAAATACCATACCAGTTCATATATTTGAACATCACATGCGTATCAGCAGACAATGAAGACCCTAATGAGATGTCGCATGTGCGGCTTCACATCTGGGTCTACACTGTTTGCTGTTGTCCCTTTCAGTTGACACCTGACATTAATAGGTTAAATACTTAAGGGTAAAAGATGAGTTGGAGAGTCTCCTAGGTTTTGACTGCTAGATCTCTGTGAGGGTCATTTAGTGCATACTCCACATGATAGATACATAATTATATACAATTTACACAAGTGGAGTCACCTGCAGTTAGCAATTTGCGTTGGTTTGCTGTAAAGAGGAGTCATTGTGACAACTCTGCGTCGTGGAAAACATGTCATTTTTAGCTCATCTGTTTTGAAGAAATCACGAGCTATTGTCGTAACTCCGGCGTCCCCGTCATCGTTGTCGTAGTCCGAAATCTTAACATTGACCATAACTTCTTCAATTTTTCATGTACAACATTCACTTTTGGTATGCCTGTTCATCTTGACAATATCGACAGACGAGCATTGCACCCGCTTGCGGTGCAATTGTAACATATTATACCATCTTATTGGGTCAAACTACACTACTGAAATGTTTCAATATAACTGATTAAAAATTGCTTCTATGTAATATTTAAATATTTATATGGAAATCATTACAATTTTTGATTGTACCATATTTTTATGTATTAATATCTTGTAAATTGTATGCAAATTTAGATGCTAATAAATTTATCTATCTATCTATCTATCTATCTATCTATCTATCTATCTATCTATCTATCTATCTATCTATCTATCTATCTATCTATCTATCTATCTAATTGCGGTCCATCTACAGTCAAGCACATGGCAGAGGTAAGTTATTACATGAGAAGAAGGCATAAATATCCTCTGAAATAAGATTTTACCCTTTTTTACAGACACTGTCTACTCCAACACCATTTCACCAGTTTGGTTGATGTGGACCATTTCACTCAACATCACTGTAGCTGTTCATTAGAGGTAAGTTTGAACACTCACGCCAAACTGAACAATTGTCTAACACCTTTCAACTACTATTATTGCCCTTTAATACTTGGAATGCAAAAATAGAGTTAACTGGCAGCTGAAAAATTTCAACTTGGATCCTGTAATAGGGTCTAATCTGTTTGTCATTAAAAATCCTGGCTATTTATAATTTATACTTTCAATGGATGCTTTTGTTAATTTAACTGGCACAAGGTGCCAAGGTGAGACATTGGGATTGCCCTGTGTCCATCTGCCATAAATTTTTCAAGACATATTTTAACCAAACTAGGTATAAATATTGGGTTAAAACTTTCTCACCTTTGCAAACAGATTAGACCAAGATCAAACAGCTACTGTTGTAGCCATCTGATCAGGGTCTGCTTTGTGTGCTTATGATATTACGATAGATCTGGGTCCATGCTTATAAAGCTTTTAGTTGAGTCTGAGTTTTGTTCTCAGGCTTTTGATTGGTCAGATTTGAGTTCTCAGACTCAACTAAAAGCTTTATAAGCATGGACCCTGACTACAGTTTCTACCAGTACCAAAATGTCCTGTGTACATGTGTCATTATTAAACTTTAGCAAATAAATATTCATGATGTCATTATTGCTTACATGAATATTCAACAGGGAGAGCATAAATGGAGTTTAAGGTTGGAATTTTATTTATGGAGTCTTCGGCTAAGGTCAATGCCACCATTATTAAAACTTGAAAAGCAGTTTCCAGACAATAACTAGTTAGAATTGCAGTAAAGTGTCGCTGATATGACAACTCGAAAGAAGTCTTATTCTGGACTTTCAAAACAGGGGGTAGCTTAAACTAAATTAAGTTAATGCAGACAAAAATTATGCAAAAAGCTGCCATATTAGCTTTCTGTATTACTTTTGGCCTGCATTAAGCAACATACTCATTTTAATAACTTGTGTGGTTGCGAGACCCCACTGTATTTAATTGTACAGATAGCTAGGATAGAGACAAAAGTAAGAATATCATTGCTGGGAGACAAATATTGGAATTGTACTGAAGTCTGTTTTGGGTCATGGTCACTTGCTAAATATAGCTAGTTTCCAGCAAATAGCTTTAGACAGGAAAAACATATTGTGAACAAAAATGATGTACTAATAGCTAATGCATGGAGATGAAGATTAGGACTTCAAGTGGGCATCTGCTGTCAGATCACTTTTCCTAATTTTTAGCTCACCTGGCACAAAGTGCCAGGTGAGGTATTGTGAGGGAGCAGTGTCCGGCGTCCTGCGTCGTACGTATGTGCGTCGTGCGTATGTGCGTCGTGCGTCGTCAACAATTTACTTAAACATCTTCTTCTCTGAAACCACAAAGCCTAGAGCTTTGATATTTGGTATGTGGATCATTTAATGGTGCTCTACAAAGATTGTTCAAATTATGTCCCCCGGACCAAAAATGGCCCCGCCCTGGGGCTTATCAGTTTTTCATAGGAAAATCTTTAAAAATCTTCTCCTCTGAAACCGTAAGGCCTAGACCTTTGATATTTGGTATGTAGCATCATCTAATGGTCCTCTACAAAGATTGTTCAAATTATGACCCCTGGGCCAAAAATGGCCCCGCCCCGGGGCTTATCAGTTTTTCATAGGAAAATCTTTAAAAATCTTCTTCTCTGAAACCGTAAGGCCTAGACCTTTGGTATTTAGTATGTAGCATCATCTAATGGTCCTCTACAAAGATTGTTCAAATTATGACCCCCGGACCAAAAATGGCCCCGCCCTGGGGCTTATCAGATTTTCATAGGAAAATCTTTAAAAATCTTCTTCTCTGAAACCGTAAGGCCTAGACCTTTGATATTTGGTATGTAGCATCATCTAATGGTCCTCTACAAAGATTGTTCAAATTATGACCCCCGGACTAAAAATGGCCCCGCCCCGGGGCTTATCAGTTTTTCATAGGAAAATCTTTAAAAATCTTCTTCTCTGAAACCGTAAGGCCTAGACCATTGATATTTGGTATGTAGCATCATCTATTGGTCCTCTACAAAGATTGTTCAAACTACGACCCCCGGACCAAAAATGGCCCCGCCCCGAGGCTTATCAGATTTTCATAGGAAAATCTTTGAAAATCTTCTCCTAAACTGTAAGGCCTAGACCTTTGAAATTTAGTATGTATTATCATCTGATGGTTTTCTACCAAGATTGTTCAAATTATGACCCCTGGACCAAAATGGCCCCGCCCCTAGCTTATCAGTTTTTCATAGGAAAATCTTTAAAATCTCCTTCTGTGAAATTGTAAGGCCCGGAACTTTGAAACTTATATGAAGCATCATCTAATGTTCCTTTATTTATATTGTTCAAATTTGAAACTCAAGGCCTAAAATTATGGCCCTTGGTTTCATATTGGCCCCAATCTGAAGCTTACTTATTTTTACATAGAAATACAGTTTATGCATATGTCTATAGTAACCAGGTGAGCGATTTAGGGCCATCATGGCCCTCTTGTTTATTTTATTTGCCAGTAATTTTAGTTTGAAAAGACATATTTTGACCTAACCTCTGATGTGGAAATATATTGCATGGAAGAATAGGTTTGGATTATATTCAGTGGGGAAGGGGTGTTGTGGTCAAGGTCATATTGTCACACATGGATTTTAGTTTTAGTTCACTTATATCCAGGTTGTTATTATTAAAATTAAAACAAAAGAAAGAAACTGTTTTTCATGGTGTTGACAATTCTCGTATTTGAGTTTTCAACAATAATCAGTAAAACCCCTCTAATGTGACTGTCAAAAAGAGGTATAATTCTAGGTCTTAGTGGCTGGTGGCAGTTTAAAAAAGGGCAAACATTATGCAGAAAGCATTAATTATGTCTCCCCCCATATTTATATGGGGGAGACATATTGTTTTCGTGAGAGTTGTCTGTCTGTCCGTCTGTCCGTCTGTCTGTCTGTCCGTCTGTCTGTCACACTTTTTGTCCGGACGATAACTTCAATATGCCTGATGCCAGTTGATTGAAACTTCATATATGGAAAGAGCATAATGAGAGGAAGTGTCATGCACAAGGTCCATAACTCTGGCTTCACTAATATTGGAGTTATTGCCCTTTGTAAAAAAAATCACACTTTTTTGTCCGGACGATAACTCCTACATGCCTGATGCCATTGGATTGAAACTTCATATATGGAAAGAGCATAATGAGAGGAAGTGTCATGCACAAGGTCCATAACTCTTGCTTCACTAATATTGGAGTTATTGCCCTTTGTAAAAAATATTATAATTTTTTGTCCGGACAATAACTTCAATATGCCTGATGCCATTGGATTGAAACTTCATATATGGAAAGATCATAACGAGAGGAAGTGTCATACAGAAGGTACATAACTCTGGCTTCACTAATATAGGAGTTATTGCCCTTTGTAAAAAAAAATCACACTTTTTTGTCCGGACGATAACTTCTATATGGCTCATGCCATTGGATTGAAACTTCATATATGGAAAGATCATAACGAGAGGAAGTGTCATGCACAAGGTCCATAACTCTGGCTTCACTAATATTGGAGTTATTGCCCTTTTTAAAAACAATCACAATTTTTTGTCCGTATGATTACTCCTATGTGACACATGCCATTGGAGTGAAACTTCATACATGGAACAATCATAATAAGAGAAAGTGTCATGCATAAGATCCTTAACTCCAGCTTCAATAAATTTAGAGTTATTGCCCCTTGTACATTTGTTTAATTCTTTCTTGTCCGGACGATAACTCCTACATGGCTCTTGCCATCGTATTGAAACTTCATATATGGAAAGAGCATGATGAGAGAAAGTGTCATGAACAAGGGCCATAATTCTGGCTTCAATACTTTTGGAGTTATTGCCCTTTGTTACATTTTTTGGCCGATCAATAACTCCTATTGACTGATGCTATTGGAATGACGTTTTATTTTTGGAAAGAGCATGATGAAAGTAAGTGTCATGCACAAGGGCCATAAATCTGGTATCAGTATTTTTGGAGTTATTAGCTGTTATCATTATGTCTCCCCCCATATTTATATGGGGGAGACATATTGTTTTCGTGAGAGTTGTCTGTCTGTCCGTCTGTCCGTCTGTCTGTCTGTCTGTCTGTCTGTCCGTCTGTCCGTCTGTCTGTCACACTTTTTGTCCGGACGATAACTTCAATATGCCTGATGCCAGTTGATTGAAACTTCATATATGGAAAGAGCATAATGAGAGGAAGTGTCATGCACAAGGTCCATAACTCTGGCTTCACTAATATTGGAGTTATTGCCCTTTGTAAAAAAAATCACACTTTTTTGTCCGGACGATAACTCCTATATGGCTCATGCCATTGGATTGAAACTTCATATATGGAAAGATCATAATGAGAGGAAGTGTCATGCACAAGGTCCATAACTCTGGCTTCACTAATATTGGAGTTATTGCCCTTTGTAAAAAATATCATAATTTTTTGTCCGGACAATAACTTCAATATGCCTGATGCCAGTTGATTGAAACTTCATATATGGAAAGATCATAATGAGAGGAAGTGTCATGCACAAGGTCCATAACCCTGGCTTCACTAATATTGGAGTTATTGCCCTTTGTAAAAAATATCATAATTTTTTGTCCGGACAATAACTTCAATATGCCTGATGCCAGTTGATTGAAACTTCATATATTGAAAGATCATAATGAGAGGAAGTGTCATGCACAAGGTACATAACTCTGGCTTCACTAATATAGGAGTTATTGCCCTTTGTAAAAAAATCACACTTTTTTGTTCGGACGATAACTTCTATATGGCTCATGCCATTGGATTGAAACTTCATATATGGAAAGATCATAACGAGAGGAAGTGTCATGCACAAGGTCCATAACTCTAGCTTCACTAATATTGGAGTTATTGCCCTTTGTAAAAAAAATCACACTTTTTTGTCCGGACGATAACTTCTATATGGCTCATGCCATTGGATTGAAACTTCATATATGGAAAGATCATAACGAGAGGAAGTGTCATGCACAAGGTCCATAACTCTGGCTTCACTAATATTGGAGTTATTGCCCTTTGTAAAAACAATCACAATTTTTTGTCCAGATGATTACTCCTATGTGACACATGCCATTGGAGTTAAACTTCATACATGGAACGATCATAATAAGAGAAAGTGTCATGCATAAGATCCTTAACTCGAGCTTCAATAAATTTAGAGTTATTGCCCCTTGTACATTTGTTTAATTCTTTCTTGTCCGGACGATAACTCCTACATGGCTCTTGCCATCGTATTGAAACTTCATACATGGAAAGAGCATGATGAGAGAAAGTGTCATGAACAAGGGCCATAATTCTGGCTTCAATACTTTTGGAGTTATTGCCCTTTGTTACATTTTTTGGCCGATCAATAACTCCTGTTTGACTGATGCTATTGGAATGACATTTTATTTTTGGAAAGAGCATGATGAAAGTAAGTGTCATGCACAAGGGCCATAAATCTGGTATCAGTATTTTTGGAGTTATTAGCTGTTATCATTTTCTTCTTGAAAAATGTAGTGTGGAAATCGCATAATGAGGGGAAGTATCATTTATCAAGACCATAACATTTTTAGTGATTTCCCTTTACATATTGTTTTTATTAGAGGGGAGACATCCGTTTTTTTTTACAAAAACCTCTAGTTTTGTTCTGCATTAAGCAACCACCTGCTTTAGTAGACACCCATGTTTATCAAGTGAACATTATAGAGGGAGTCTACTGTATTTCTCTATTTTTCAGACCATAGAAAATGAGGCATAGAAGGGAGAGCTTTGAGAGGGAGGTTGGAAGGAAATCTTCAGGGAAAACTTCACCTAGCCAAAATGAACTTTACCAAGCTAGCAATAAATATAGAGTGTCATCCAGACAAGAAGAGAACTCTCATGACAGAAGACTGCCCACAGTGAGAAACTATGAAGTCCGACACAGTACTGACGTTGAGCTGCAAGGAAGACAAAGACTGTCAAGGAGAAGTTTATACGAGAAATCTTTATGTGAAACAGTCTCCATTGAAGACTTTATAGATTTTCCGCCTGCTGTCAGAACATCTAGTCCAAAGGCCAGTGACACAAATACAGTAAATGCACCATTCATGCTAAGTGATAGTTCAGCATTTAAACAGGATGTATTGAATTACAATTCAGAACATACAAGCAAACACGGTGGTAGGAATCTATCATCTGGTGGACATGTATTCAATCTGAGCAACCATTCGATTTCTCCTTTAACAAACGATGCAAATATTCCGGCAAGTAGATATATGCATCAACCAGGATCAAATCAGACAAAGTGTTCATTATATTGTGACATGACAATGGATACCTGTCATAAGAATTCACAGCCACAGTATTCAGAAAGTGCTACAAAATCAGTCCTGGACACAGATACAATAAATATGTTGAACAGAACTCGTTATGAGATATGTGCTGTCGACAAACAAGATAGAGGAGTTGGAATTACTGGAAGGCAAGATACTGAAGCAGGAGGAGAGTTTGCTAGCCACAGACACAAACAGACTAATGAAAGTATCTATACAATTCCAGTTATTGGCAATCAAATCCAGTCTCTGCGGGAGACTAACCTGGATAGTCTGGAGCATTATTGCATGACTGAGCCATACCTTCAGCCATACCTTCAGCCATACCTTCAGCCATACCTTCAGCCATATAATGTTGAAGCACAACAGAGAATGGAACATTTGGATTTCCGATTAAATGATCAACATTCACGTTTTCCACTTCAGTATCAGCAATCAGTCAATAGTTTGATATCTCACAACAACAAAGTTCAGTATCCTCCTGTACCACAAGAGTGTGATTTTGAGATGTTTGAGAAACCAACCCTACATTCTACCCAGCAAGTCTCTACATATCCACTTATCCATCATTTTCCTGAGACCAACAGACCGTCTTATTGTCCTGGTGGCCTTCAACAACACACATGTCCAGACAGAGGTAATTATTTCTACAATACAACAGCAAGTTCCGATATACCATTCCCAAAGACCATGTCTGTGACCAATGGTATGGAATCTGTACCATCAGAATCAAATCTAGGAAATTGCAGCTTTAGTTTGCCAACAGTGTGCAATAATTCATTTGCACAAATGCATACACAAACACTGAATGACTATTGTAAGAATGGACAACATGGTAAAGCTGTGGATGCTGCTGATGATTTAAGAGAGAACTTTGAAGCATGTAATGCTAGTGATCATTGTATTAAAACTGTAGAATCCACCATTCGTAGAAACAGCTCCTCAATTGGAGTAACTCAAATGAAACCCTCTGAGTGTCTATCAGTGGCAAGTCATGAAAATCATATGGAACCTGGTCTACCACATGTGTTGCCAGGATTTGCAGAGACTTTTGGGAAGGACAATCCCAGTGGAAAAAATAGGAATAAAAGGACTATGGCCCAGAATTGGAGTCTGCCAGATAGAAGAAAAGCAGACACTGTAAATATGTCCATCACACAATGCTCATTGAACTCAAATAGTGATGTTTCTAACATTTTAAAGATGAATGTGAAAGAAAATGGTGTGAAAAGAAAAATCTTCACTGCACCAAATACCTCCAATCCATCACAACATTCTAACATAAAGGGACTCTGTACAGATAATGAAAGGGTGCTTCTCTCAAAATCAGCTGTACAGTTGGTTGCTGACAAGTCACATGACTCAAGTGTGAGCTTTTACAGACCATGGGAAGTTGGTTCACCTCTTAGGAATGGCAGACTGAAGAATCTTGCAGATAATACAGGTCCAGAAATGACCATCAGAAAACCATCTGCTGTCAAGAAAAAAGACTGTTACAAAAGAGTATGTACATATACATGTAATTGTACATGTGATGGGCAGAATATCACTGGTCAGAAAGATGGTAACAGATGTGTTAAATGTTTGAAAACACATGAAGCATTGATGAGGGGGAATAGCAAGACTTCAGAAAATGGTAACAAACATATGAAAAAAGTTATTGGTAGAACAAAGAGGTTGATGAGTATGAGTAACAAGGTTACTGGTAGAACAAAGAGGTCGATGAGTATGAGTAACAAGGTTGGAAGGAGTCCTGAGAGAAGACAAAATAAACAAAATGCTTCAAATGATACACACATGGATCACTATTTTGTGATTGACAAGATGGATAGAGAGAGGTGTAACAGATGTAAAGGTGATGGGAAGAAAACTTCTACTGAAAAGAATAGAGAGATGAGACGAGGTTTCAATGCTGCAGGTAATAGGCAACAGTCAGGCAAAAGCAAAGTGACGCAATGTGGGCTTGTACAGAAATATGCTCAGAAAGCACAAACAAAGCCGTTTTCAGACTTACTTGGCCTTTCACTTTGGTCTGACAGTTATGTGAATAAGATTGATGATTTAGAGGCAAAACACCAGCATTTCTTGTCACATAGAAGTAAATGTCTTATGCCAAACATTGGTACAAGGTCTTCTGCATTATCATCTGTAGCTAAACCAGTCATTAACACAGCCTTCAGTAGCCTGTCACTGGTTACTAGACCCATAATTTCTTTGAAATCAAACATAGAAAATACACTTTTAAAGGAATATGAGCAAGCTGTGAAATCAAAACTGCCTGGAATTGTTTGTCTGCAAACTGGAAAGAGAGTTGTGTATAAGATAAAGTATTGCAGTGAAAAACAGCCTCTGCCATTGCATAAAATACGAAAGATTTCAAATGTGACAACCAGTGTTACTAAGAAGAAAAAAGAGAATGCAGGGCAAAATCCATACAAAAGGTCACAAAATGTGGTATATATGTCAGAAGTAGATGAATATACAGGCAAAAAGACAAATCAGAAAGAGAAGAGAAGCAAAGATGTGATGAAGAAAAACAAAGAAATTGAATCACTGAATAATCAGCAGTCAACAAATCTGAATAAGAATAACACATTAACTACCAAGACTTACATAGGAAAAGAACATTCTGATAACATGTTGCCCAGAATCAGCAGAGATCAGATACTTGAAAAATGCACGGATATATTCTCAGGTCACAGAGATGAATGGAAAGATAAAAATAACAGCATACAGAAAGAAAGAATTAACAATAAGTATTGCAAACAACCAGTCGATTTTGTTTACCATAAAGTAGCAAAACCTAGGTTAAGTCATGAACAAGATGCTAGAAAGGAACATTTTATCATGATTGCAGGGGTACATGAAAAGGAAGGAGAGTTAACAGTGAGATCTGATAAAGAAACTGAAACAAAATTGACAGCTGGCATAAATGCTGGTGAAAGGTATGTCTTGTCCTTTCCAGGAACTCCCCAAGTTAGATCAGCATATCCTGTTGAGAACAGATTGTCTCCAGTAAAATGCAATATAAATGACTCCTTCCATAAGGCCAGCCATGTTGCCAAGCAGCAATTGAGGTTTACAAGTATGAAAGTCATCACTGTGCCTGGAGAAATCAATACAGATGTTGAAAATGATTCAAGTAAAAAGTTGCCTTTCACTGTAGAAAACATGGTGCAGAAAGAGTATAGAAACATTCTTGAGTCAGCTGGAGATGGTGACACGTCTGAAGAAGAGAATGAATCTGGAAAGAGCTGTATTGAGTTGGGGAGTTTTCAAACTTTGACCAGTGCTTCTATTGATGGTTCTGCAATTTGTAAAAATACATCAGGTATTGCAAAATGCAACAAGACAGCACATTGTACTGAATCAAATGAAACTGTTAAAACACTTAATGTTGCCCCTATATCAGAATGTTATTCACGTCAAGACAAGCAAGCACAAAGAAAGGAAAAAAATTGTTGTGGTAAAACATTCACTGGATCAGAGCCTGAAAATATTTTGGCAAATAGTTTTAATGAGAAAAGTGGAATGGGAAGTAATAGTCTTGCTGCAGATGTGATGGTTGAAGCACAGGCTGAGGAGGTGCCTCTTCGAAATAGCACACAAAGAAATGGGACTCAGAGAGAGGCTGCAAATATTAAACGATCTTACATCAATCAGAATTGCAGTTGCTCTGAACCAGTGGCACTGATAGGTTGTACAGAATCAAACATTAGCACAGACAACAATTTGGGAGAAGTTCAGAAAACTGTTAACTCCGAATATTTTGAAAATTGCAATAGGTTTAGACAGGCCAAATTTGGTATATACTCTAGTGAAAACCAGTCACAACGAAATGGTGTCCCACTTTCTTTGGTTAGCCCTACTAGGATGTCTATTTCTGCAAAAAGGTCATGTTTTGATGCTTCACAGTCATCTTTGTGCAATTGTGTAATTGGAGAGTGTTGTACAGATGGTTCAAATTCAGAACCAAAGTGGAGTGGAGAAGATAGTTCCTACTCTGATTGTGCTAGCCAAACTGAGAGACTAATTCAACCCACTGTCAATAGATCTCTAACACAAACCAACAGGACCGCTTCACAGATGCTGCCTTGCTTAAATGAAAGTTTTTCTAGTGATGACAAACTCACTGCCATTCCTCTTGGTAAGTTCAAATGCACTGAAGGAGATGATGACATATTTGAAAATAAGACTGATATCAATATGGATCAGAAATACTTCTCTGAAGATAATTCTGTTGTGAAGAACATGTATGAACTTGATAGTATTGATGAATACTCAAGTGAAGCAAGTCAGAGTTATGACAATGTTCTTGATGATGCAATTGCAGAAATGATAGATGACAAGAATTACCCACTTACAGAGCAACAAAGAAGTATTAGGGTGTTTGAAAAGGACCATCCTGAAAATAATGTACAGTTTTACTCTGTCAAGGATACAGGTTGTTCAGACAAGAAAGCTCTGAAAAAATCAGAAATAATGAGCTCCAATGTAAAAGCCTATTCTTTCACACCATATCAAGCCAGGATAAGATCAGAGAGAAGAAAGCGGTACCAGAAACGATTCCCTTATCCTATGCCACGAGCAAAACCAAGTAAAGCTGCCAGTATTGAAAAGGTCCTTTACAAAGATGCCAATGACTTCCTTGCAAATTTTGATGCCAGCCAGAAACGTTCTTGCAGGAAGAGCATCATGAAAGACGATCAAAATGCTGTTCAGAATCAACAAGAAATTCAAAGCCAAGAAGATAAAAAGCATGACATTGAAAACTCAATAGAGAAACAGAATGTGACTCAACCCTGTGAAGAGAAACTGATTGTCAGAGAACTTCTTAAAGATACTAATGATGTTCCTGTAGATCAAAAGAAAATGGATATACAGGTACATGAAATTGATACAGAAGATTGTGCTAATAATATGAGAACCCAAATAAATGTTGGTCAAAATTCTGAGAAAAGGATTGTTAATGGTGTATCTGAAGACAATGAACAAGAGCATAAAGCTGAAAACCTGAAGCAAGTAGAAATTCTTGTAGAAAAGAAAAGGAAGGGTGAACAGGAGAACAGCAAAAATGTAAAGAAAAAACTCAAGACAAGAAAATCAGATAGTTCTGATGTAACTGGAAACAAGCTTGTGTCGCCTAAACAATATTACTCAAAAAGTTTCAAAGAAAATAAGAAACCTGAAAATGAGACAAAGAAAAAAGACAATTTCAAAAAGAAACTGAAAAACAAAAAACTACATTTGAAGAAATGTGAAACAAAGAGCAATGACACATATGTTAGTATGAAGAAAAAGAAAGCTATGCAGTCAAAATATCAAAAGGCAGAGAAATATGAGAATAAAAAGATTCCAGTATTATACATTAAATCAAAAAAATCTGGTGAAGTTAAAATAGTCAAGAGTAAGAAGCCTGCACAAAAATCAGAAAAGAAGAAAATAAGTAACCATTCTCAAGTACACAAGAAAGACACTACAGCAGCCACTGATTGTGTGAATGGTCAGGACACAGTGGACGGTGTTGAGTACAAGTGTCCAATTTGTAGCCAAACATTCAAGAAAGAATTTCATATGAAGAAACATTGTAGTTCACAACATAAAAGATGGTGTGCACAGTGCAAGCTCAAGTTTCCAACTGTTGTAAGTATTCTTAGTCATTTGAACAATATTGTATACCAGAGCTACAGATTACAGAATTAATATAATACATAAATATGTAAATAATTGAATTGCTCTGATCAGATCAGAGCAATTCAAGTATTTATGAAGTTTTATAATGTATAGACGTTTCAAGGAAATCTTTTTGATTTGAAAAAAAGTAAAATCAGATCTATATTGTGTCATCAGCAAACAGATCAGACCTTATAGGAGCCATCTGACCTGGGTCTAGTCTGTTTGCAGATGCATGAAAATGCATTTATATAAAGGAAAGAGTCAAAGTGAAATTCTTTAGATACCTATTACACAGTGAGTTGCCTATTGGTCTTCTCTGGATCCCAGCAGATTATCGCAAATTGATCAGTAGGTTTGAAAGATTAACCCTTTCCCTTGTATAAATGCATTTTCACACCTTTGCAAACAGAGTATACTCAGATCAGATGACTCTTGTAGGAGCCATCTGATCAGGGTCTTCTCTGTTTTCTTACGGAATTATGATAGACCTGACTCTACATTTTCTACTAATACCAAGAAAACTTGTGTACATATATACCTGTGTAAAAATAAATACTTATGATATCTTAATTTCTTACATGCATATTCAACAGAGAAAGAATTAAACCATAGAATGCTGTATAACATTAACCCATTTGCGCCAAGTGGATTCTTCCATGTTTATATATTGGATTAGTCCATTTTTGTGTCACCTGCCGAAAGGCTGTCTGTCGGTCTGTCTGTCACACTTTCGTTTTTTGGCTGTCATTTCTAAACTAATCATTATAGAGCTTTCAAATTTCACATGTGTCTTCCTCTCATTGAGGACCATTGATGTAACTAAAGTCCATCACTCTGCATGCAATACTTTGAGTTATTCCCTTTTGTTCTGATTTCACTCCAGCATATTAACAGTTTTTGTGTCAGTTGCGAGCAGGTGACACATGTGTTCCTCTGAACACTCTTGTTTATCTAAGGGGTGCCTGGCCTTAATTATGTCTCCCCCATTTATGGGGAGATATATTGTTTTTGCCAGAGTTGTCTGTCTGTCCGTCCGTCCGTCCGTCCGTCTGTCCGTCTGTCCGTCACAAACTTATGTCGCGCGTATCTCTGAAACCAGTTGGGCTAGAGTCACCAAACTTCACAGGAATGTTCACCAGCATGAGTTGTTGTGCACCTGGGGTTTTTGAATTATCTCCCCCTGATAATTTTGGAGTTATTGCCCCTGATGACTTAAAATTAGAAAAACTTTGTGTCGCGCATATCTCTGAAACCGCTAGTACTAGAGTCACCAAACTTCACAGGAATGTTCACCAGCATGAGTTGTTGTGCAACTATGGTTTTTGAATTGTCTCCCCCTGATAATTCTTGAGTTATTGCCCCTGATATGAACACTTAAATTTATACAAACTTTGTGTTGCGCGTATCTCTGAAACCAGTAGGGCTAGAGTCACCTAGCTTCACAGGATTGTTCACAAGCATGAGTTGTTTTGCTCTTGGGTTTTTAGCTCACCTGGCACAAAGTGCCAGGTGAGGTATTGTGAGGGGGCAGTGTCCGGTGTCCAGCGTCGTGCGTATGTGCGTCGTGCGTATGTGCGTCGTGCGTCGTCAACAATTTACTTAAACATCTTCTTCTCTGAAACCACAAAGCCTAGAGCTTTGATATTTGGTATGTGGAATCATCTAATGGTCCTCTACAAAGATTGTTCAAATTATGTCCCCCGGGCCAAAAATGGCCCCGCCCTGGGGCTTATCAGTTTTTCTTAGGAAAATCTTTAAAAATCTTCTCCTCTGAAACCAAAAGGCCTAGACCTTTGATATTTGGTATGTAGCATCATCTAATGGTCCTCTACCAAGATTGTTCAAATTATGACCCCCGGGCCAAAAATGGCCCCACCCCGGGGCTTATCAGTTTTTCATAGGAAAATCTTTAAAAATCTTCTTCTCTGAAACCGTAAGGCCTAGACCTTTGATATTTGGTATGTAGCATTATCTAATGGTCCTCTACAAAGATTGTTCAAATTATGACCCCTGGACCAAAAATGGCCCCGCCCTGGGGCTTATCAGTTTTTCATAGGAAAATCTTTAAAAATCTTCTCCTGAAACCAAAAGGCCTAGACCTTTGATATTTGGTATGTAGCATCATCTAATGGTCCTCTACAAAGATTGTTCAAATTATGACCCCCGGGCCAAAAATGGTCCCACCCCGGGGCTTATCAGTTTTTCATAGGAAAATCTTTAAAAATCTTCTTCTCTGAAACCGTAAGGCCTAGACCTTTGATATTTGGTATGTAGCATTATCTAATGGTCCTCTACAAAGATTGTTCAAATTATGACCCCTGGACCAAAAATGGCCCCGCCCCGGGGCTTATCAGTTTTTCATAGGAAAATCTTTAAAAATCATCTTCTCAGAAACCGTAAGACCTAGACCTTTGGAATTTAGTTTGTAGCATCATCTAATGGTCCTCTACCAAGATTGTTCAAATTATGACCCCTGGGCCAAAAATGGCCCCGCCCCAGGGCTTATCAGTTTTTCATAGGAAAATCTTTAAAAATCTTCTTCTCTGAAACCGTAAGGCCTAGACAATTGATATTTGGTATGTAGCATTATCTAATGGTCCTCTACAAATATTGTTCAAATTATGACCCCCGGACCAAAAATGGCCCCGCCCCGGGGTTTATCAGTGTCTCATAGGAAAATCTTTAAAAATCTTCTCCTCTGAAACTATCAGGCATAGACCTTTGGTATTTGGTATGTAGCATCATCTAATGGTCCTCTACTAAGATTGTTCAAATTATGACCCCAAAGACAAAAATGGCCCCGCCCCGGGGCTTATCAGTTTTTCATAGGAAAATCTTTAAAAATCTTCTTCTCTGAAACCGTAAGGCCTAGACATTTGATATTTGGTATGTAGCATCATCTATTGGTCCTCTACAAAGACTGTTCAAATTATGACCCCTTGACCAAAATGGCCCCGCCCGGGGGCTTATCAGTTTTTCATAGAAAGCTTCTTCTCTGAAACCGTAAGGCCTAGACCTTTGATATTTGGTATGTAGCATCGTCTAATGGTCCTCTACAAAGGTTGTTCAAACTATGACCCCCGGACCAAAAATGGCCCCGGCCCCTGGCTTATCAGTTTTTCATAGGAAAATCTTTAAAAATCTTCTCCTAAACTGTAAGGCCTAGACCTTTGAAATTTAGTATTTATTATCATCTAATGGTTTTCTACCAAAATTGTTCAAATTATGACCCCTTGACCAAAATGGCCCCGCCCCTGGCTTATCAGTTTTTCATAGGAAAATCTTTAAAATCTCCTGTGAAACTTTGAAACTTATATGAAGCATCATCTAATGTTCCTTTATTTATATTGTTCAAATTTGAAACTCAAGGCCTAAAATTATGGCCCTTGGTTTCATATTGGCCCCAATCTGAAGCTTACTTATTTTTACATAGAAATACAGTTTATGCATATGTCTATAGTAACCAGGTGAGCGATTTAGGGCCATCATGGCCCTCTTGTTTTAATTGTCTCCCCCTGTTAATTTTGGAGTTACCGCCCCTGATGACTTAAAATTAGACAAACTTTACTTAGTGTTGTGCATATGTCTAAAACTACTAGGGCTAGAGTCACCAAACTTTAAAGGAATGTCGACCAGCATGAGTTGTTGTACAGCTGGGATTTTTGATTTGTCTTCCCTTGATAACTTTGGAGTTATTGCCCCTGATATGATTACTTAAAATTAGAGAAACCTTGTGTCATGCATATCTTTAAAACCACTAGGGCTAGAGTCACCAAACTTCACAGGAATGTTCACCAGCATGAGTTGTTGTGCACCTGTTGTTTTTATACGCCCACCTAATAAAGGTGGTCGTATATTGTCATGGCCCTGTCCGTCCGTCCGTTCGTTCGTTCGTTCGTTCGTCCGTCAACATTTTGCTTGTCCGCTGTTTTCTGGGAAAACTATTTGACAGATATTTATGAAACTTCACACAAATGTTTAATGCATCAAGATCTGAAGCTGAGTTGATTCTGAGGTTCATTTGATTTTTCATTTCAGAGTTATGGCCCTTGTCCTTAAAAAATACAAATAGTTTGTCCGCTGTTTTCTGGGAAAACTATTTGAGAGATATTAATGAAACTTCACACAAATGTTTAATGCATCAATATCTGAAGCTGAGTCGATTCTGAGGTTCATTTGATTTTTCGTTTCAGAGTTATGGCCCTTGTCCTTAAAAAATAATGCAAATAGTTTGTCCGCTGTTTTCTGGGAAAACTATTTGACAGATATTAATGAAACTTCACAAAAATGTTTAATGCATCAAGATCTGATGCTGAGTCGATTTTGAGGTTTATTTGGATTTTTCGTTTCAGAGTTATGGCCCTTTTACTTAAAAAATAATGCAAATATATGCATATAGTTTGTCCGCTGTTTTCTGGGGAAATTATTTGAGAGATATTAATGAAACTTCACACAAATGTTTAATGCATCAAGATCTGAAGCTGAGTAGATTCTGAGGTTCATTTGATTTTTCATTTCAGAGTTATGGCCCTTGTCCTTAATAAATATGCAAATAGTTTGTCCGCTGTTTTCTAGGAAAACTATTTGAGAGATATTAATGAAACTTCACACACTTGTTTAATGCATCAAGATCTGAAGCTGAGTCGATTCTGAGCTTCATTTGATTTGTCGTTTCGGAGTTATGGCCCTTTTACTTAAAAAATAATGCAAATAGTTTGTCCGCTGTTTTCTGGGAAAACTATTTTACAGATATTAATGAAACTTCACACAAATGTTTAATGCATCAAGATCTGAAGCTGAGTTGATTCTGAGGTTCATTTAATTTTTCATTTCAGAGTTATGGCCCTTGTCCTTAAAAAGTATGCAAATAGTTTGTCCGCTGTTTTCTGGGAAAACTATTTGACAGATATTAATGAAACTTCACACAAATGTTTAATGCATCAAGATCTGAAACTGAATTGATTCTGAGGATCATTTGATTTTTCGTTTCAGAATTATGGCCCTTGTCCTTAAAAAATAATGCAAATAGTTTGTCCGCTGTTTTCTGGGAAAACTATTTGACAGATATTAATGAAACTTCACATAAATGTTTAATGCATCAAGATCTGAAGCTGAGTTGATTCTGAGGTTCATTTGATTTCTAGTTTCAGAGTTATTGCCCTTTTACTTAAAAAAGAATGCAAATATATGCATATAGTTTGTCCGCTGTTTTCTGGCAAAACTGTTTGACAGATCATATTAATGAAACTTCACACAAATGTTTAATGCATCAAGACCTGAAGCTAAGTCGATTCTGAGGATCATTTGATTTGTTGTTTCAGAGTTATGGCCATTGCACTAAAAAAAAAATGCAAATCTATGCAAATATGAGGATGGCCATAACGTTTTCATTTGTAATGATATTTACTTCAATTTTTTTATATGGTTAAACCTTAATGTGAATTTTCACATATATTGCGGGGGTTTTGATATGTCATTTTATTCTAAAGTTATGGTCCTTGAACTTTGTGTGTTCGTTGCTTTGTTAGTCGGTCAACTTTTAGTTTGTCTGTTGTTTTCTGGGAAAACTATTAAAATGATATGAATGAAACTTAACACAAATGTTTTAAGAAACAAAATTTGAAGCTGAGTTTATTTTGAGGTTCATTCAGTTTGTCTTTACAGAGTTATGGCCGTTGCACTGCAAAAATGAGGATTAGCTGTAACTTTTTTATTTAATAAGATATTCACTTCATTTTTTTAAAAAATAGTATCACCTTAATATGGAAATCAAGATCTGAAGCACAGATTAGAAAATGTCAACACTTATAAGGCATGTTGAATCAGAGAAAGTTTGCAAGTGGGCGTATTATGTACCGTATGCGGTACTCTTGTTTTAATTGTCTCCCCCTGATAAATCTTGAGTTACTGCCCCTGTAATGTTAACTTAAAATTAGAGAAACTTTGTGCTGCACATATCTCTGAAACCAGTAGGGCTAGAGTCACCAAACTTCACAGGAATGTTCACCAGCATGAGTTGTTGTGCATCTGGGTTTTTTAATTGTCTCCCCCTGATAACTTTGGAGTTACTGCCCCTTATGACTTAAATAAGAGAAACTTTACTTTGTGTCACATGTATCTCTGAAACCACTAGTACTAGAGTCACCAAACTTCACAAGAATGTTGACTAGCATGTGTTTTTGTGTACCTGAGGCTTTTAAATTGTCTCCCCCTTACAATGTTGGAGTTATTGCCCCTGATGACTTAAACATTAGACCCTGATAAGTTTGGAGTTACAAACATTACACTTGTGTATTGGAAAGAGGATGGGAGGGGGAGACATCTGTTTTTGTGACAAAAACAAACCTCTAGTTTTCAATTTGTTTTGTTTTATATTGAAGTTCCTATCAGCAAATAGTGTAGACTGTGATCAGACGCCGCATTATGGGATCGTGGGAGCAATATTAATGGGTTAAGATTTAGATGATAGATCTTTAATTTACTGGACTCCAGATGTTGTCATTATCATTGGCGTCATAGTTGGGTAAAAGCTGTGACATTGATCATGTGACATTTATCACTGTTTCAACATGAGTTCAGCTATCCCTATCAAACTACGCACACTTGTCCTCCATCACAATGACCGGCCGCTTGGCTCAGTGGTAGAGCGTCCCCCTGCGGTACGGAAGGTCGTGGGTTCGATCCCTGGCCGCGACAGACCAAAAGTCGTTAAAAGTTGGTACTAGTAGCTCCCTTGTCTACGCTCGACATTAAAAGGTGTAGTTCTAGGACTGGTCGGCCCGGTGTCAGGATAATGTGACTGGGTGGGGTGCCCTTGCCATGTACCTGCGGCAGGGGTATTCCAGTGAGGCAGCACTATAACTTGTCTCATGCGGGTACAGTCTGCAAATAACTGAAATACTGTTGGTCGGACGTAAAACCCAACTCACTCACTCCATCACAACGGCTATTATCTAGTAGCCATCACTCTATCTGCATAAAGAGTTGTCTGGTCTTTGGAATATTTAATTATGCAGTAACGGATTAATTAGAGTTGGCATCCACATGTGGTTCTCATGTTCTCCACTTAACGGGTAGTCACAACTAGGTTTTATGGGAAAAAAAGGACATATATTCCCGCTCCCACCCCCTATTATGCTCTGATTTGTCATTAGTCCTATACTCCATGAGTATTGATGAAAGTAATAATGATTGTATGAATATTTATTTGCTAAATTTTGTAATTGCACATGAAAACAGGAATTTTTATCATAGCAGAAACTGTAGAATCAATTCTATAGTATTCCATAAACAAACAGAGCAGATCTTGATCAGACAGCTTTTACAGGAGCCATCTGATCTAAGTCTTCTCTGTTTGCAAATATGCTAAAAGGTATCTATGGAGTAGAGGGTTAATGTAAAAATAGCACATTTACTGTAGATATTTGCACACTCAATCTCCTCTACACCTACTTGTAGAGCGGGATATTGTAAAACGTCTCTGTAATGGTCAAAACTTATGAAACAGGTTGTAGCTTAATTCAGGATGAAAGTAATACAGAAAGTTCCCATCGTTCTGCATTAAGTATTCCAGAGATATAGACACGTTTTGAATGGCTGTTATAGAGAGGTTGTTACCTGTAATCCAATTTTGATATCTTTAGATTAGACAGACATGGCAAATAGTGTAGACTGGTTGATCTGCTCTTTCAGAACCAGTTTGATCTGGGTCTGCACTTTTTTCCTACCTATGTCTGTCCGAATACTTAGGGTTGTTAGGGTATAGATTTGGCTGTTTTTAATATCTTCTCCAGAAGGTGAGTCTTATTTATTTAATATGCATGTAATTGTTTTGCAAAAAATGTATCGGTACACGAATTACTATTGAGGCTAATATCCCCTTATCCTGCAAGAACAATGGATCCGATGTCTGTTCAAGCTCTGAACTGCTGCAGTATTTACTTACTTAAGATACAGTTACTCTTTCCTTGTTCTATGTTTATTTCAAATTTCAATACCTACTGAACATTCATGGACAACATAGTTATAATGAAATATGGAAGGTGCAACTATTTAAGAAAGTAACAGAACAAATCTATCAATTTCCATTAGCAAACAGAGCAGACCCTGGTCAGATGGCTCCTATTATAGAAGCCGTCTGATCTGGGTCTACTCTGCAAATGTGTGAAAACACATTTATATAAATGAAAGGGTTAAGAAACTTTTGTTTTTTGTTTCAAACAGTATCCAACTCGGGGTATCATTTTGGTCCAAACTGTTTGCAAATGTCTGTCTGGTCGAGATCGTCAGGATAATTTGAGGCCAGAAAGAAACAACTTTTGAAAAGCATATATAACATCATTTTCAGCAGTTTAACCTTTGTTATAAATGGGCAGGTGTGTTTATACCCTAACAAATTAATTTGTGGGATACATATAATAGGAGTCACCATGTTGGTCAGTCCATCAGTTGTTCTGTTGGTTTTCGCTCTTGTGCACAGTATCCCGCAGCAACTTCTGACGTCACATTCTGGTCAGATGATGTATCACAAAGTTATGGCTCTTTTATTCCAAAATAACACATGGTTTTCTGACAAAATTAGTCTTAAAAATATTATCAGAGGCCTAGATAATATGTGTAAATTAAAACATTTTCAAAAATAGTTCCTTTATGTCTCTTGCCTCTTCGAAAGAGTGGTAACAACATTGGGTTTGGTGGAGAAATCATGGTATTAGTACAGTAGAACCCTTCTAATGCGACTACTTAATGAATAAACAGTTCTGTCTTTATTAGCAAGCAGCTGCTTAATGCAGGACAAAAGTAATGCAGAGAATTCCATAACTTTCATCCTGCATCAAGCTGCCACCCAGAATTATGCCCCTTTTTGGTGGTCACATTAGAGGGGTGTTAGTGTACATGTATTTGAATATGCATCTTTATCTGTTTCTCTGTATTCAGTTATGATTGTAGTTTGTTGTTGGGTTTGGTGGTTTTTTGGTGAGTATGGTGGGGTTTTGGGGTCTAACAAGCTAAAAGTAGCTTATGAATCAGGGAAATGAGTGTACTTGCATATCTGAGTACAGTAAAACCCCGCTAATGCGACTACCAAAAATGGGCATCATTCTGGGCGGCAGAGGCAGGTGGTAGCTTAATACAGGACGAAAGTTATGCAGAAAGCTCCTATATGTCCTGTATTAAGCAACCACCTGCTTTAAACGACAACAGTGGCTGTTTATTAAGTGGTCGCATTAGCGGGGTTTTACTGTACTTTGATTAGAGTATTTACTAGTATTTACTAGTCCTCTAGAACATTTAAGCCCTCATACTGAATGAACTCTGATGTTAAACAGTGGTAGACCACTTCCTTGAATATTCTATATTCAAAGGATTGTAACTAGAATTATACAACTTGGCAAACTCGTTCAACAGCACATGGTCCAAACAGTAAGTTACTGAATTCTTTGCAAACTCTTTCATTAACACATTGGCCAAACAGCAAATTACTGTATTCTTTGTAAACTATTTAACCTGCACATTGGCCTAGCAGGAAGTAACTGTATTAGTTTCAAACTATTTAACCTGCACATTGACCTAGCAGGAAGTAACTGTATTAGTTTCAAACTATTTAACCTGCACATTGGCCTAGCAGGAAGTAACTGTATTAGATTCAAACTATTTAACCTGCACATTGGCCTAGCAGGAAGTAACTGTATTAGATTCAAAATGTTTCACCTGCACATGGGCTACACAGTAAGTTGCTGTATTTTTGCAAACTATTTCACGAGTACATGGACCAAACAGTAAGTTGCGTTAGTTCCTAATTCTTTAATCAGCATAGCAGTAAGTTATTGTATTCTTTGGAAACTATTTCATGAGTACATGGACCAAACAGTAAGTTGCGTTAGTTCCAAATTCTTTAATCAGCATAGCAGTAAGTTATTGTATTCTTTGCAAACTATTCAACCTGCACTTGGGCCTAACAGTACATTACTTGACTATCAATCTGGAGGTCCAGAGTTGAATCCTGGTCCCTACCGGAAATGTAAGAGAAACTTTTCAGTGTCTCCCACCCGCATAAGGTTGCCTCCTCTCTACCCAGGGGTTAAAATGGGTACCTGTGAGGGTCACTAGCTAATACTGCGACTGCATGATTGCGCCACATGTTAGCAGTGCTCAATATTGTAGGCAAATGGCTAAATGACCAGGGGAGTAAATCTACAGTCGGCCGAGCGGTCATTCGGACTGAAAGTAGACTATAACTAGGTACTTTATCTCATTCTTTTTAAAATGTTTCACAAGCACATGGGCTAAACAGTAAGTTGCTGTATTATTTTTAAACTGTTTCATTAGCAAAATAGCAAGTTACTGTATTCTGTCTTTTCTTCAAGGATTCTCGTTACAAACATGTCAAGCAAGGCCATAACATCAAGATGTACTGTGAAGTATGTGGAATCTGGTATCGTAATGGGAAGACCTACCGGAACCACTTGAAATCTGCAGGTCATGTTAAGAGATATGCAGATGTAATGAACAGAATCAAAACAGAGAATGATGACAATAGTGGAGGAAAGACCAGTGGAATAGATAAAACTGAAATTCTGAATGAGTCAAAGGAGGACTTCTCAGTAAGTACACAATGTAGCACTAGTGAAGGTGAAACGGATTACAAGAAGTGTACGTTTGAAAGTGTTGGGTCACCGGACGGTTCAAATGAGACAAAGAATGCAGCTAACTACTGTGAGAAGTGTGAGCGGTACTACATGAAACTGGGTGCTCATTTTAAGACTAGGAAACATTTGGAGGGTGAGCAAAAAAGAAATGAAGTAAAAGTTGCCAAACCCAAAGAAGATATCAAGCCCACAGTAGAAGAAATAAAACCTCAAAAGAAAAAAAGAGGAAGGCCTAAAAAAGGTATGTGTACAGTAGAACCTGTCTTTAGTGGACATTCATTTAGGAGCTTTCTGCATTACTTTTGACCTGCATTAAGCTACCACCTGCCTTACAAACCCATAATTAGACATCTTTTTGATGGCCACTTAATACTGGTTCTTCTGTATAGAGCATTTGAGTTTGTACCTGCTGTTACAGTAGTGATAATGTCTGTCAGAAGCATACATTGCAGCTAGTGGTGATTTTGTTGTGATTTTGTTGTCACATAGTGAGATCTGGTTCATGGCATACTTAACAAATGTTATCCACAAAAGTTCAATGCCAAATAAAACATCTTTATAAAAATATAGGATATTTTTTTCTCCACCAACCCCTATGTTGTAACCACCAGAGCTCCAGATAAGATGGGTAAATTAAAATATTTTCAAGTATAACTTCCTTATTTCTCCACCAAACTCTATGTTGTGACCACCCTCTTTAGAATTGTCTCTTCGAGACGATTTAAAGAGTGGAAACAACATAGGGTTTGGGGGAGAAATGATGATTTTAGTATTTGATTATGCACCGTTATCTGTAGCTCTGTATTTTAGTATTTGATTATGCACCGTTATCTGTAGTTCTGTATTTTAGTAGTATTTGATTATGCACCATTATCTGTAGCTCTGTATGTTAGTGTTTGATTATGCACCGTTATCTGTAGTTCTGTATTTTAGTATTTGATTATGCACCGTTATCTGTAGCTCTGTATTTTAGTATTTGATTATGCACCGTTATCTGTAGCTCTGTATTTTAGTATTTGATTATGCACCGTTATCTGTAGCTCTGTATTTTAGTATTTGATTATGCACCGTTATCTGTAGCTCTGTATTTTAGTATTTGATTACGCACAGTTATCTGTAGCTCTGTATTTTAGTATTTGATTATGCACCGTTATCTGTAGCTCTGTATTTTAGTATTTGATTATGCACCATTATCTGTAGCTCTGTATTTTAGTATTGATTATGCACCCTTATCTGTAGCTCTGGACCAATGTTTAGAATCATTGCTCATGAATATTTAATACAGTATAACCTGGTTTATCCGACATCCGCTGGGACCTACTGAATTTGTCGGATACATCAGTGTGTCGGGGAAAGTCGGGGTCAGACGATCGACCAACACAAAATCGGAAGTTCAACGGAAGTGAAATATGGGACAAGGATAAAACATTGTCTCTTGATGTTTATTTACACTCAACTGGAATATTGGTCCCTACAAAATTATTTCCTTTTAAGAACATTGGCCACTGGTGATCTGCTAATTCCAAACTTCAAAGACAACTCAGACTGCGTTAAACTGCTTTCAGACTCGTTAATTAATTCCATTTTATTATCTAAAGTTAACACTATTCTTTGGCGTGTTTGGAGTCTTTGCACACGCTGGTTCACTTGCAAGACCCTTTCTTATTCCAAAAGATGATCCTTCCATTTTAAAAGACACATACATACTAAAAAATTGCCTAAACCTGACTGGATAAGTAAAACAAATTGTATTTTGTAAAGGCTATTCAGGTTGAGTTTACAAAGTGAAGGAGTTGCAATAGTTTTGCACCAAGCCCTCGATTTTCTCATTTGTATGACCACAACAATAATTACCTGTAATTATGGATTTAGCAAGTCCCCAAAATGTCGGGGCCACGATAACCGCTCAATCAATCCGGGTGAGCGCATGCTCAGCCAGCCATGCACAATCCCGCCTAAAGATTGTGTCGGATATGCAGGTGTGAAAACGCAGCATTTAGTACATTTGGACGCCAAACAGTGTCGGATAATGGGTACGGCAGGTTCCATTAAAAGGAGGTTTTAAGCATATAGAATAAAGAAGAATTTTTTCGGGACCAAAGAGTGCTGTCGAATATATCAGGTTGTTGGTAAAGGCAGGTGTCTGATATCCCAGGTTATACTGTAGCTGAAATAAGCTCCTTTATCAATGGCTCTGGTTTGTGATCCCAGTGTACTTGTTTTGCACTCATCAGGTGTTGCAGGATTTTTATGCCCCCATAGACGATAGTCGGGGGGCATATTGTTTTTGCCCTGTCTGTCTGTCTGTCTGTCTGTCTGTTTGTCTGTTTGTCTGTTTGTCTGTTTGTTTGTCAGCAACTTTAACATTGGTCATAACTTTTGAGCCAGTATAGATAGAGACTTGATATTTGGCATACATATGTATCTCATGAAGCCGCACATTTTGAGGGGTGGCGTGTCAAGGTCAAGGTCATCCTTCAAGGTCAGAGGTCAAATATATGGGTCAAATCGCCGACTTTAACATTGGCCATAACTTTTGGACCAGTAGAGATAGAGACTTGATATTTGGCATGCTTGTGTATCTCATGAGGCTGCACATTTTGAGGGGTGACATGTCAAGGTCAAGGTCAGAGGTCAAATATATGAGGGGGCATAGTGTTTCACAAACACATCTTGTTATTATATTGCATTACAAATGAAAAAGATTCAGATCAGACACCTGGTCTTTAACCTTTAACAAGCAACTGGCAAATTCTAGAGTCCTTTTGGAAACAGTTTGGACCCAGATGAGATGCCAAGTGATCCAGCATCTCATCAGGAATTAAACTCTGAAGCCAAGACATGTATGTTAAGAAAGCAACAATATAGCATGTTCTTAAATACAAAACAAGCCATGCATTAAGTGGACTGAAATTTACTTATCATGCTTAAGGTTTTCACAGTGACCAGTCTTTGTTCCTGTATTCTTGGTGCAGATCATTATCATGTATACCAGTCTATGCTCATGTATTCTTGGTGAAGATCATTATCATGTATACCAGTCTTTGTTCCTGTATACTGGTGCAGATCATCATCAAGTATACCAGTCTTTGTTCCTGTATTCTTGATGCAAATCATTATCATGTATACCAGTCTTTGTTCCTGTATTCTTGGTGCAGATCATTATCATGTATACCAGTCATTGTTCTTATATTCTTGGTGCAAATCATTATCATGTATACCAGTCATTGTTCCTGTTTTCTTGGTGCAGATCATCATATATACCAGTCTTTGTTCCTGTATTCTTGGTGCAGATCATTATCATGTATACCAGTCATTGTTCCTGTATTCTTGGTGCAGATCATTATGTATATCAGTCTTTGTTCCTGTAGTCTTGGTGCAGATCATTATAATGTATACCAGTCATTGTTCCTGTATTCTTGATGCAGATCATTATCATATATACCAGTCTTTGTTCCTGTAGTCTTGGTGCAGATCATTATCATGTACACCAGTCTTTGTTTTTGCCCTGTCTGTTTGTCACCAACTTTAACATTGGTCAAACATTTTGAGCCAGTACAGATAGATACTTGATATTTGGCTTGCAAATGTATCTCATAAAGCTGCACATTTTGAGGGGTGACATATCAAGGTCAAGGTCATCCTTCAGGATCAAAGGTCATATGTTTGTCAGCAACTTGAACATTGGGCATAACTTTTAAATCTAGAGATAAAGACTTGATATTTGGCATGCATATGTATCTCATAAAGTTGCACATTTTGAGGGGTGACATGTCAAGGTCAGGTCATCCTTTAGGGTCAAAGGTCACCGACTTTAACATTGGCCATAACTTTTTACCCAGTAGAGATATAGACTTGATATTTGGTATGCAGATGTTTCTCATGAAGCTGCACAGTTAAAGGGATGACATGTCAAGTTCAAGGACTTAGGTCATCCTTCAGGGTCAAAGGTCATATCTGGGGCATAGTGTTTCACAAACACATCTTGTTTTTAGATTAAGTATTGCAGACTGCAAGAATAGTCATCTGCTTCAATTCTTAAAGGGCTACATTGACACGTTTCAAAAGTTCCTAAATTATACAAAACTCATTATTTTGTTTATATGCTGAAAAGAAGTAAATTGCAAGAAAACCAATCGAATAAACACTGGAGAAGACACAACTTTCATATGTTTGATATGTTATTCAGCATTTTATTAGTATTTATTCGGCTCGCATTTTAGTTATGTTAACTGTTCGACCAAGGTCGATAATGTTTTGTTGTAGAACAAAAATTATAAATGTCGATGAAAACGGTTTATTTTGTATCACAGGGACATTTTTCGATATAAGTTCAAATTGACAATCTTTATAATAATGATTGAACATAACAAATATTAAGTTTTATGACATTATTAAAAATATGTGTTCATTGTAGGGATTTCCTCTTTAAAATAAATTTTCTCTCATTTCTATGCAAAAATATGGTCAAAGTGTCAAACTGGATCCAAACTGTTTACATAGGTAATCATTGTTTCACGGCTAGCATGCAGAGTTAAATACAATAACTTGAACAGATTTGATTTCATTTTGTACAGAACAGGTACATAGTCCAGGAAATAGCAGTCCACAGTTGCATAGTCCAGGGAATGGCAGTCCACAGTTGCATAATCCAGGGAATAATAATCCAGACAGTGAACCGAGTTATATCCAGTCCCCAGAGAAATACCCAGTTAGGTGTAACCCTGTGCTGCTTATAAAGAACATTGCTGTTAGACTGCCCACAAGCCAAAGCATTAATGGGCAGAATAAGAGTGAGTATTGGACTATTGATGTTGCAGATGATAATAAGGAAGAAACAACATCAAGAAATGATGAACAACAGGAGGATAATGATGATGTTATGATTGTTGAGACCCTTTCAGAGAACTTCGAGCAACTCAAGAAAGTCAATATTGAAAATTACTTAGAACATGTGGCTAGAGATGAGACTAAAGCAAGCAAGGGGGAAGCACTCAAGCATTGTAGCAAAGAGTATGGGCAACACCAGGTGATTATTTTGTCATCAGATAGTGAGATTTAATTCAAAGCACACTTAACAATTGTTTAAATCTACAAAATTTAATTATCAAAGGGAGATATGGGAGATATTTCAATTTTTAACCCTTTCCCTGATACAATCATTTGCAAACCAGATCAGATGGCTCCTGTAGGGGCTGTCTGATCAGCGTCAGATCTGTTTATGGAATTATAATAGATCTGCATCTACAGTTTCTACCAATACCAACAGTTTTGTGTACATGTGTAATTATAACAATCCAGCTAATAAACATTCATGATATCGTTATTTCTTGCATAAGTATTGGCTCTTTACCCCATAAATACCGGTACGCCTTTCTATTCCTTTGCAAACAGAGTAGACCCAGATCAGACAGCTCCTGTAGGAATCGTCTGATCTAGGTCTGCTCAGTTTGCTTATGCAACAATATAGATATGATTCTACAATTTCTGCCATGGCCAAATTTTCCTGTGTCCATGTGACATTATAAAAAAACACAACATTTTAATTAATATTCATGATGTCATTATTTCTTGCATATACAGTAAAACCCCGCTAATGCGACCACCTAAAAGAGGTATAATTCTGGGTGCTAGATGCAGGTGGTTGCTTAATGCAGGACAAAAGTAATGCAGAAAGCTCCTAGAGGAGCTTTCTGCATTACCTTTGTCCTGCATTAAACAACCACCTGCTTAGAAAGACGGTCATGTTTATTCATTAAGTGGTCGCATTAGCGGGGTTCTACTGTATATTCATGGGGTAAAGAGTTAAACAGGAAAAGGATTGAAATTTAATATTCCTCATGCAGAATTGATAGTATCAGTCTCACGCAGTTTAGATCCTGACAAGGCTCGGAACAACTCTATTATTTGGACCCAAAGTGTTTGGCACAGGTTAATAAGTCTTCACCACTAGCATACAGATATAAAGTGAGTTTGGATGCTAATGAGATGTTGTGATACTGAGCACCTTGTCTTAACGTTTGCACGATGCAGAATAGCTTGTCTGTGTTGTTCAATTTAACTCTTTCCCCCATGAATTAATGACATCATGAATGTTAATTAGATTTGTTTATAATAGCAAATGGACACTTTAAGTTTTGGGCATGTCAGTAACTGTAAAATCATAACTATATTATATCATAAGCAAACTAAGCAGACCATTATCAGATTGCTCCTATAGGAGCTGTCTGATCTGGGTCTACTCTGTTTGCAATGGTGTAGAAAAGTGTATTTATGGAGTAAAGGGTTAATTCTAGTTTTCATAAAGAGGGCTTGGCACCCAAACTACTGTATGATATCATCTTTAACTTTCTAAGTGGTTATTTCAGTGTTTAACCATTCCCCTCATATACTCATCTTTGCAAACAGAGTAGACCCAAAACAGACAGCTCCTATAGGAGCAGTCTGATCAAGGTCTGCTCTGCTTATCAAATTATAATAGATCTAACTCTACTGTTTCTACCAACACCAAAGCATCCCATATACATATGCTGTGATATAAAATCAGTTAATGAATATCCATGATGTCATTTTCTTACATGAATATTCAATGGGTTAGACAGTATGTTTTCTGCCATTTTATTGTTAAAACATGAATTTTGTCTAGAATACAAGTTCAGTTTTTCTCTGAATTATGGATAATTACAGTGTATAATGAACACATTGAATACAGGTAGATACGATTATGTTACCCCTTTGCCTAATTAATAGTCATGTAAGATAATTACTTTGTGAAGATAAATTAGCTTAATTTTTTAAGATGGCATATGATCAAGGGAATATTTACCATTGCAGAAACTTTGGAATCAGAACTACAGTAGAGTCTGTCTCAACCCTTTCCATCATAGAAATGGGTTTTCACGCATTTGCAAACAGAGTAGACACAGATCAGATGGCTCCTATAGGAGCCGTAGGAGCCGTCTGATCAGCGTCTGCTCGTGTTTGCTAATAAAATTTGATAGATCTGGTTTTTTATACGCCCACCTAGTAAAGGTGGTCGTATATTGTCGTGGCCCTGTCCGTCCGTCCGTTCGTTCGTTCGTTCGTTCGTTCGTTCGTTCGTTCGTTCGTTCGTTCGTTCGTTCGTACGTTCGTACGTTCGTTCGTCCGTCAACATTTTGTTTGTCCGCTGTTTTCTGGGAAAACTATTTGACAGATATTAATGAAACTTCACACAAATGTTTAATGCATCAAGATCTGAAGCTGAGTTGATTCTGAGGTTCATTTGATTTTTCATTTCAGAGTTATGGCCCTTGTCCTAAAAAATATGCAAATAGATTGTCCGCTGTTTTCTGGGAAAACTATTTGACAGATATTAATGAAACTTCACACAAATGTTTAATGCATCAAGATCTGAAGCTGAGTCGATTCAGAGGTTCATTTGATTTGTCGTTTCGGAGTTATGGCCCTTTTACTTAAAAAATAGTGCAAATACATGCAAATAGTTTGTCCGCTGTTTTCTGGGAAAACTATTTGAGAGATATTAATGAAACTTCACACAAATGTTTAATGCATCGAGATCTGAAGCTGAGTTGATTCTGAGGTTCATTTGATTTTTCATTTCAGAGTTATGGCCCTTGTCCTTAAAAAATATGCAAATAGATTGTCCACTGTTTTCTGGAAAAACTATTTGACAGATATTAATGATACTTCACACAAATGTTTAATGCATCAAGATCTGAAGCTGAGTCAATTCTAAGGTTCATTTGATTTGTTGTTTCGGAGTTATGGCCCTTGTATTTAAAAAATAATGCAAATAGTTTGTCTGCCGTTTTCTGAGAAAACTATTTGAGAGATATTAATGAAACTTAAGACAAATGTTTAATGCATCAAGATCTGAAACTGAATTGATTCTGAGGATCATTTGATTTGTCGTTTCAGAGTTATGGCCCTTGTCCTTAAAAAATAATGCAAATACATGCAAATAGTTTGTCCGCTGTTTTCTGGAAAAACTATTTGAGAGATATTAATGAAACTTCACACAAATGTTTAATGCATCAAGATCTGATGCTGAGTCGATTTTGAGATTTATTTGATTTGTCGTTTCGGAGTTATGGCCCTTTTACTTAAAAAATAATGCAAATATATGTATATAGTTTGTCCGCTGTTTTCTGGCAAAACCGTTTGACAGATATTAATGAAACTTCATACACATGTTTAATGCATCAAGACCTGAAGCTAAGTCGATTCTGAGGATCATTTGATTTGTTGTTTCGGTGTTATGGCCCTTTCACTTAAAAAAATAATGCAAATCTATGCAAATATGATAAAAAATAGTATCACCGTAATATGGAAATCAAGATCTGAAGCACAGATTAGAAAATGTCCACACTTATAAGGCATGTTGAATCAGAGAAAGTTAGCAAGTGGGCGTATTATGTACCGTATGCGGTACTCTTGTTACTTTCTAAAATGGCTACAATATTCCAGTTTCCATATTTCATTATAACTGTTTTGTCTATGAATATTAAGTAGGTTTTGAAAATTGGAATAAACATAAAACAGGGAAAGTGTTAAGCGATCATCAAAAAGATGTTTAATTATGGGTCTGTAAGATGGTGTCTAATTATGGGTCTGTAAGATGGTGTCTAATTATGGGTCTGTAAGATGGTGTCTAATTATGGGTCTGTAAGATGGTGTCTAATTATGGGTCTGTAAGATGGTGTCTAATTATGGGTCTGTAAGATGGTGTCTAATTATGGGTCTGTAAGATGGTGTCTAATTATGGGTCTGTAAGATGGTGTCTAATTATGGGTCTGTAAGATGGTGTCTAATTATGGGTCTGTAAGATGGTGTCTAATTATGGGTCTGTAAGATGGTGTCTAATTATGGGTCTGTAAGATGGTGTCTAATTATGGGTCTGTAAGATGGTGTCTAATTATGGGTCTGTAAGATGGTGTCTAATTATGGGTCTGTAAGATGGTGTCTAATTATGGGTCTGTAAGATGGTGTCTAATTATGGGTCTGTAAGGAGGTGGTAGCTGATCAGACAGCTACTACAGGAGCAGAAAAGGTTTAAATGTTCATGTGAATCAGGTGAAGGATTAAACGAGGCATAGTTTTTTTCCTAGTGAAGGTCTAGCATTAACCCTTTACCTCAGGAATATTTTTAAAAGAATTCAATATTTCATGAATATTCATTAACTGAACATTTGTAACGGCCAATGAACAAGGGATTTTTTTTTGCTTTACTAGAAACTAGAATCAGATCTATATTATTCCATAAGCAAATAGAGCAGACCCTGATCAGACAGCTTCTACAGGAGCTGTCTGATTTGGATCTGCTCTAGTTCGAAAAGGTGTGAAAAAGCATTTACATGAGGAAATGGGTTAACAGAATGTTGGCTTTTGATATGGTTTTCTTCGGTTTAATATGAGTATGCTTGGATACAGTAACAGCTGGACTGACTGTTCTTGTACCAGAAAACGAGGGTTTTCAATATGAATTTATGCTCAAGTTTTTGTACATTTTTAGCTCACCTGGCACAAAGTGCCAAGGTGAGCTCTTGGGATCACTCTGTCCATCATCCGGTGGCCTCCAACGTGTGTCGTCTTGTCGTGCATCGTCATTTTATGTCAAATTACATCACCTCTAAAATTGTATGGTCAAATGTAATGAAAATTTCCAAGGATTGTCTTTAGGTGATACTCTGTAAAAAATAGCAAACATATAAATAGCAAACCAGGTGAGCAATACAGGGCCATCATGGCCCTCTTGTTTATCGTTGATATTTCTTTGCTGAAGAAATCTCAGAGCAACAGATAAGGATAAAATTGTCATCTCTCCACCAAACCCTTTGTTGTGACCACTCATTGAAATTATCTTGAAGATACGATGACTCTAAAGAGTGATCACAATATAGGTTTTGGTGGAGAAATAAAGGACATGTTCTTGAAAATGTTTTAATTAAAGCATCTTATCTGGGCCTCTGGAAATCTGTAAGGCCATTTGGGGATGTTTAGAAATGGTAATAACTGTATGTTTTAAATCTCAGCAATAACTGTACGTTTTAAATCTCAATGTAACATTTATTTTTTAGCGCTCTCTTTTGAATAATGAAATATTGTCATTGCTTAGTACTGTTGAAGTCAACAGCAGGTTAGACATTGATGTCTTGAAAAAACTAAGCTGTAGTCAGCAGTTTAACCCTTTACCTGTTCAATATTCATGTAAAAAGAAACAATGACATCATGAATATTTATTAGCTGAATTATTTTGCTTTGACAAAAACTGAAAACTCAGACCTATATCATGTATTAGGCAAATAGAGCAGACCCTGATTTGGCCTGGTGCCTATAAAAACATTTGAGTTTGAGTACAATTTAGTTCTCAAGCATTTGCCCAGTAATATTTTGAACGTAGCTTACACAGTTTGGGGTATATATAGCCTGAAATCATACTCAAGCATCAGAGCATGAGCTTGAGCATGATGTACTCTTTACTCCATATATAGGCCTTTTAATGCAGTGACAAACAGTGTAGACCCAGATCAGATGGCTTCTGCAAGAGCTGTCTGATCAGTTTCTGCTCTGTTTGTTTTCAGAATGATGTTGATATACATGTAATTCAACAGTCTGCCATGACCAAAACTTCTTGCATTCATTTACCATTATAAACAACCAGCTTATTAATATTCATGATGTCATTATTTCTTACATGAATATTCATGAGGGTTACAGTACTTGCCGTTAACCCATTCCCGCATATAGACACCTTTTGACGCTTCTCTAAAAGTCACTTTGTGAAACCATTGTGATAAATAGAGCATTTGCTCCACAGGAGCAAATGCTCTTTTTATCACAATGGTTTGAAAACTACACAATTCTGGAAAATTCCTTTTCCCTAGTAAACGCTCTTTTTTGGTAGATTTAATGAAAGAGGTTGGATCTAAAAATAGCCTATGCAGTAATGGGTTAACCCTTTGCAGGCAGCAGATGTGCAGATACCTGCAGGAATGGCTTGAACGAGATTCTTCACTCAGCATCTCATCATATTCTAACCTTTAACAAATATTGACCGAGTTTTATAGCAGATGGCAAATTTCTACTTATACAACTATTGAGTGTGCAAAGAGTTATAAAAGCATAGTAGCTTTGATTGTGTTGAAATTGTCAGTGATTTGAGTGAAAACAATTCTAGTTTCAGATGTCTTCTTGAAATTTTGTTGTTAATCTAAATTCTTGTTTGTTTTACATTTTGAGATTTTGATTTGTTTTACAGGAAATATCATATTATCTTAAATATTGATTTATTGCCAAGTTTTTTTTGTTATATTCTGACTCTCTGCAGAAATATATTGTTATTGTGCTATACCAATAATTCGAAATAACCAATTTAGGACAGGCTTTTAGAATAACTTTGTTATGTTTGTCTTTCTGTAAAAACAGTTGATAAGAGTGATCTGTTCAGGACCTGAGGGCTGAAGCTAATGGATAATTTGAGAAAAAATGTCTGAATAACAAATGTGTTTAAACTTTGATTATCCCTTCACTCGGACTCCACAGAAACACCTCTGAATGTATTTACAAACAGTGTAGGTGGAAACTGTTCGCGAAGGTCATCCAATAATGATCCCCTTTACAGTATGTTAAGGTTTAAATATAAGACTGAAAGTACATGTATAGTTGGAACCCTTTTAATGCAGCAGTGTGAAGTGTAACGGCATTTGCTACCATTGTAGACCTAGATCAGAGGGCTCTTAAAGGAGTCCTTTGATCAGGATCTGCACAGTTTATCGTTCCAAATCCTCAGGCAACTTTAAGCCTTTCATACTGAATGGACTCTGTAGGTCATTCCTCAATATTCAGCGTGTAAAGAGTTTAACTGATATCTAACACAAGCATTGTTCTGATATTTCACAAAGATCAGTGTTGTGAGAACTTTTTTTGAGAATCTATGTGTATGTGTATTACACAATTTTATTGATTTATATTGTCTCATTTTTATTCTGCTTTACTGAGATTTTAATCAGATGGATAACTTCAATTATTTTGTATCTTGTATTTGCAGAGTAGACCCAGATCAGATGGCTCCTGTAGGAGCCGTCTGATCAGGGTCTGCTCCGTTTGCTTATTGAATCATATGGAACTGATTCTGCACTCTCTGCCACAGACAATTATTCCTTTGTTCATTGTGTTTAAGCTAGTTCGGCTCATTAATATTCATGGAAATATTATTTCTTTCATGAATATTAAATAGGGAAAGGGTTAAAAAGAAAAAGAAAGAAAGAGTGAAATGCAAGTAGCATTTAATGTGACAAAATGGTCACATGAGATTTTAACACTCTAAGGATAGATTTTTGCCAATAGTATTACTTGTTCCAATATTCCATATATATTTATACCATGGAAATGCAGTTTGAGGGGGGTATATAGGAGTCAACTTGTTGGACATCATAATTGTTATTATTGGTCTGTGCAAAATTACTACTGCTGCTCCATTTTCACGAAACTTCAAAAAAGTGGTAAATATGATGAGCAGCTGTGCATGACACATTCTTTTGTTGGATTAAAGATGGCCAGCTGACCCG